>JBBPTZ010001062.1:0-12246 GCA_038094315.1 Phylloporus cf. tubipes
ACTTGCCTCCTTTAGCCAACACATTGCACCACACTGTTCCCCACTGGGTCCACACCCTTGCCGCCACCCTCTGTGATAACTTGCAAGGAGATCTAGTAATTCTTGCCTTCCAGATGGGATTTGGGGAATTTCTCCATGATGTAGACTGCTATGTCCACAAACTAGCCACCCAGAACCAATGTCCCCTAGCCTTGCCATGCCCACCTTATCCACCATCTACTCTGTCCACCTCTTCCACCAAGCTCACCCCTGCCAAAACCGCCACCCTAGATCATGCTGAAGCCATCCATACTGGAGGACATGGGATGGTTCCCCTCACCTGAGCTTATCTCCGTTATGATGAAGCCTGCTTCAATTGCCGCTGTCTTGGTCATACTCAATCTCACTACCCTGTCTATCAATGCCCCTTCTGTCATGCCTGGGCCCTGGATCATATCCAACAACAATGCCCCCTTCGTCGTCCACCTACTTCCTGTTCCTCTCCTACTTCCAGCTGATCTACCACATCCATCCGATTCTCTGGACCCACTCACCCCCACCACTTAGCTTGTATGTCCTCAGGTAGACGACACCCTCTTCCCGCTCTCCCTCTATGATCTCCATCTCCTCCTCCCTACACCCACAGTGACTATGAGAACGACTGGAGTGACAACATGTGTGCCAATGTTTGTGGATCCCCTGGCAGTGTTAATCACCACCTTGATTAGGTTCCCTGTTGGTACTTCAACCATAACCAGGGGGTAACGTTACAACTCTTTCTTTTTCCCTTTCTACATTTGCTTTCCATGTACCACTTGCCATTCCCAGTGACACATTGAATGCTCGTTTCTCTCAGCTGGTTACTACTATACCCATGTTCCTTATCACCCAATAGCCATTTGCCTGGTAACCCATTTCCTCTTTGTATATAAACCCGCCCTTCATGTACATTTACTTCTCACACTTGTCTTTCCTAAACTATCACCTGGAATGCAAGCCTCTTGCCTTGTTCCCTTAGCTGCACTAAGGCCTTGTCCTCACTTAGTCCTAAGCCTACTATTGAATGGCTTCTGTATTACTTCAACCACTGTCATTGCATAATACCCCTTTGTCCCTTGACACCTCAGTGCCCCTGAGGTTACCCTGTCTCCCTGCGTATCACAACAGATGTATGTTGCTAGGAATTCCCTAGGATCCTTGACCCTCCATCCCCATAACTCCAGGTCTCTTAGGACTATGATAGCCCCTCCACAAGTCTATCATAACAACTGCTTCTTGTGCGTGTTCCAGATTGCCTTTGGGTTCCCAAGTTCTATCATCATCCATGTAGCCTACTCAATGGATGAGGTATTCAAGGTGTCAACCCTTGTACCAGGAATCTACAATATACTCAACTTCGTATTCTGCTTCATTATCTTCTGTGACTGTAATAGGTCCAGGTTATTTGATTGGCTGGCCCAGCAATCGTTCTTTGTAAGGTTTGACACATGATATGTTTATGACAGAGTGGATCTTCATGGATCTAGGTAGATGAAGTTTTACCACATTAGACCCAACTAACTATGTGACTTCATAGGGGCCAAGCCATCATTCGGTTAATTTATGAGAGGCACAGGGTAGGTGGAGATTAGCTGTTGATAACCACACCTGAGATCTGATGGTATAATCAGGGGTGGCTGATCAGTATTTATCAGCTTATGTCTTCATCTGCTCCTGAGGTTATCATGTGCCTGCTCTAATGCATTTTTCATTCCTGAGCTGAATGACTCGGCTGCAAGGGCCTTAGTGACCCATTGCTCAAATCCCATTTGTGGGGCATAAGTTTTAGTCAGCTCAAATGGGGATGTTTGTGTGGCCACTTGCTTCTTTGAGTTGTATGAGAATTGGGTAAGAGACAACCATTCTACCCATTTATCCTGTTGTTCGGATGTGAAGAGGTGTAAGTATTGTTGTAGGTCACAGTTCATGCGTTCAGTTTGTCCATCAGTCTGCAGATAATAGGTGGTGGAAAGGCATGGTTGAATGCCTAGCCGCTTACACAGGTCTTTCATTACCTGGGATGCAAACTGCAGTCTGTGATCGGACATAATACTTCTGGGTAGTCCATGATGCTTCCATACATTCTGGAGGTAAAGCCGAGCAGTGTCTAGAGCAGTGACTGTTTTATGACATGGTATAAACTCAACCGCTTTAGAGAACTGGTCCATGACGACTAGAATGGAGTCATACCCATTGGATAGTAGGAGGTCAGTGGTAAAATCCACTAATATGTCCATCCAGGGCCCCTTTGTAATTGGTAATGGTAAAAGTTTCCCTGGTGGTGCAATATTGGTGTCTTTGAAGTGTGCACAATGATCACATTGGGAAACGTAATCTTTCACCATAGTGGGGAGACTGTTATGCTTGGTTTGGATAGGAATGAGTGTAGCCTTGGTAAATGAGTCAATATCTTCTGAAGTGTAAGCTTGACAGGATACAGAGTGGTCTAGAGGCGTAGGCCTAATGGGATATGGAGTGTTACGCTTGACTCGGGTAGAGGCGAGCGTAGACTTGGGTACGAGACGACGTCGATGGAAGCGTATGCTAGACCAGACGCGGAGATGTCTAGAGGCGTTGGCCTGACTAGAAGGACTATGAGGAGAACAAGACAAGTGGTCGAGGAGGTCGGCTAGGCGAACGACGAGACAGACTCGTAGTAGGCAATCAGCTTGGTGTATTCCCAAGTAGAAATAGCTTAGACTATATGTGTGCGTGCGACCAGTATTTAAAGAGAAAGGGGATGCGCACGGACCAAGGATGAAAAAGTAAACTATCGTCGAGATAGAAAGAGAACGTTGTAGAACAACGAAGAAGAATCATGACTAAGCTAGAGAGGAAAACGCTATAGGTGAGGAGGAAACGATGACTAAGAAGTGATGAGTAACATCGGCCGATGGGTGAGAAAAGGGGTCATCGTAGAGGAAAAGGAAGTAGTGTTTGTGAGAGAAGCAGGAAATAGGGGTGAATCGTAACATCACCCACAAACAGATGGAGAAACAGAACATGTCAACCAAGAGATCAAAACCTACCTCTGGATGTTCTGTGATGCTAACTCCTCCTCCTGGGCGCAATTCATTCCCCTAGTTGAGTTTACCCACAATCACCGCCCTCACTCTGTCACCAGTAACTCCCCGTTCTATCTTAAGATGGAATATGAACCCCACTCCTTACCCATGATCATCTCAGAAACAAACCTCCCTGTGGTTAAAGACCACCTCCACACTTTTTCTGCTGCACACAATGAGGCACTGGCTGCCCACAAACTGGCTTGCTAAATCATGAAAGCTTAGAACTTCCACAGTTTCACCTCCTTCAAGAAGGGAGACAAAGTCTAGCTTGAAGCCAGAAACCTCAAATGATCCGTTGTGAACCCCAAATTCACTCCCAAACGTGAAGAACCCTTCACAATCACTGCTGTCCTATCCCCAATCACATACTGACTCTGACTTCCTCAGACATGGAGGATCCACAACACGTTCCATGCCTCCCTGTTATCACCCTATTATGAAAACTCCATACATGGCTGGAACTTCCCACAACCCCCCCAGAACTGATAGAAGGTGAGGAACACTTCGAAATAGAACACATCATACAACACCATGACCATCCGACGGCACACCACTACCTGATCTGCTGGAAGGGATACTCCACAGAAAAAGACTTGTGGCTTCCTGGAACAGAACTTCAATCGGCCCCTGAAATCCTCACTGATTATAAAAAGTCCCACTGCTCCACCTTTTCCCTCAAACCCACTCACAAATAACCCATCCAACCACTCCTCTCATAGAACCATATCTGCACCCCCTGCATACTCTTCCTCTGCCAACCTTGCCAACATCACTATCCCAGTCTTTAAACATTGCTTGGCCAACATATCTGAGGACAATGACGTCCTCCTCTCCCTCATGCTCTCAAACCCAGGCTATGCCCTCCACCTTGACCGAGTCCTGGACATGGACTTCCCCCTTGACCAACTGGTCCATGCCCATGGCCACTCCCTCGTCCTTGAATCCTTCCTCACCTACGCTGTAGGGATCTGATGCTCCCTATGGTTGAAAACCCCTATTTTAAACCTTGAGTCATCCTTTCCATGCATCAGGCTTCCAATGGATGTTCCATCCAGTCCCATCCAACCCTATCCAGTCCTATCCGCTCATCCATCCACTCCCATCTGCTTCCTGGACCGTTCGGACCCCCATTTCCAGATTTTGGATCATCTGTCTATGTCTTCTAGTCCAATGTTCAGTCCATCCAACTTGATGGTAGGTTATTATTCATCCATCTGCCCATATTCCGTCACAGTATTAGCTTTCCTAGTCCATATCCATCCATAGGTATCATCCAGAGTACCGGTGTTTTACTTGTTTTTACTCGTTACAGTCACAGGTATGCCCAGACTATAAATTCCTGTATCCTATATGGTATAGGGGGGAGGAGAATCTTATTCAGCAATGTCCATCACAATCCTAAGTCATCCCATCAAAGTCCTTAGTCTTCCATCCGCTCTGCTTTCCTTTTTTCTTCCTATCCTCTGGCCTGGTTGCCTATTGTTTCTTCTGCTGTCCAGAATGCCTATTCCTTGACCGGATCAGGGATTTGTAAGCCCTACTGTGCTTCCTCCAATCTCCTGATACTGTTCCCTCTTTGGGGTCAAACATATTGCACCCTTCTTAGCTGCTACCAACTGGGTTAGCCTTACCTTCTAGGTTGAGCAGCTTCATTCACCCTAAAATGCCCTGTCCCTCAGTGACAAATCCCTGGTCCAGAACATGACCCTAGCCATTGCCATGGCCTGCACCAACCTGGCCCAACTCAAGGCTCACCTCATCGCCACCCTCAATCAGCTATCCATGATAGACTTATGTAGGGACATCAACCAGGTTCTCCAAGCCTGTGCCACCACCTCCATCACTCTCCCGCCACCTCCCAGTCTCCCCCTTCCTGTCTGCCTCCCACGCCCCAACACACCATACCCCACTACCCCATCAGCATCTTCTGAACCACTCAATGCCATGGAACTCACTGCCCTACAGGCAACCAATCCCCACCCAAACCCCGAACTCCCAGACCTCATGCACACACACAACAACCCAGTCCTTCCCCACTCTCACATGCATTTTGCCAACACATGCTTCGTATGCCACTACCTCAGCCATCAGTGGAAGGATTGCTGCCTCTATCAATGCCCCCATTGTGTCACCTTTGCCCCTGGGCACAATCAAAGTCACTGCCCCCTCCACTGTCATCAAACTCAACAACATTTCAAATCTTCCTCATCATCCTCTTCCAATCATAGATCCCACCACACGTCCCTCAGCTCCACCCTCCCCATCAATCCTGAACCCTCTGACACCAGAGCAACTGTTGCCCCCTTCATCCTCCTGCCTGAACAAGGATTGACCTCCACCAAAACCCATAGGCTGTTAGGTCAGTGACCACCCACTCCTCCCTTCACTTCCCAACCCATCAATGATGATACTGCCAATCCCATCTCAGACTACAGTAATTACCACAACTTCTACGATGCCAAAGTGCGTGCCAACATGTGCAGATCCCCTGGAGGGCGAGACATTAATGATTTCTAATGGTCTTTGTGGCTACTTCGGATATAACAGGGGGATAATGTTACAATTCACCCCTATTTTCTTCTTCGTCTCATGGACACTGCTTTTCTTTTTGTCTATGATGACTTACTTCCTTTCCCATTGGCTGATATTACTCATCACTTACTAGTCATTGTTTTCCTCCATCCAATAGCATTTCCTTCTCATTCTTAGTCACCACCCTTCAACAACCTTCTATATTGTTCCTTTCCTATCTTGATGATAGTTTCCTTTCATGTCCTTGGTCCGTGCGCATTTCTCTTCTACTTAAATACCGGTTGCACACACATGTACCCTTAAGCTATTTCTCCTTGGTTTTCCCTTGGGAATACACCAAGTAGTTTGCCTACCTTGAGTTTGTCTCATCATTCGCCTAGCAGTCTCCTTGACTCTCTCTTCTCATACCAACCATCAACTCTAGTCAGGTCTACACCTCTAGACCACTTTGTATCCTGTCAAGCTTATGCTTCAAAAGATATTGACTCAGTTGACCAAGGCTATGCTTGTTCCTATCCAGACCAAGTGTAACAGGATCCTCTCTACCACATCAACGACAATGGCAATGCAGTGCAGCAACCATGCTACCACTACCACCTCCCTGATAACAGCACATCCCATCCAGCCCCCACCATGTCAATGATGGTGATGACAACGTGCCCCAATGACAAGGGCACAGTACGTAATGCCCAGCCCCTCCCTCCATTGTGTCAACAACAACAACGGCACATCCCATTCAGCCACCACTTCACCATATCAACAATGAGGACAAGGATGGCAAGACAACAGATGACAAGGATGACACAGCAGTGGCAGTGGCCACCATGCCACCACCACCACCATGTCAATGACAACAACAACAGGACGACGCCCCACCATGTTGCCGACAAGGAGGACATGGTGCAGTGGCTTCAACATGCAACCACTACCACTGTATCGTCACCAGCACAACAGGAGCATGGGAAGGCAATGCAACAACGACAATGTGAAGGTCGCAACACTGTGATCATTACGACATCATTGTAGCACTCATTTTCCTAGCTAGTATAATAATCATGTACTTAGTATTATATACAATACTACCTTTTTTTTCTACTACTCAAGTGAACCAAGTGTGGGCCTGAAAATATATATATATATATATATTTATAGCATACTGTAGGGGTTGTGCAGTGCTCACAGATGAGCTGCAACTGTGCACACTGTACAGCACTCACAGACGGGCCATGACTGTGACAAGTACACAGCTTTTCCAACTCTGTAATCCACTGCACAGAGGGGGACCTTTTTGTGACACTGTGACCACTGTAGCACACTGTACAGTGTCACACAGTGCTCACAAACTCAGTCCACTTTTGCTAATAATATAAATATTAGAAAGGTATATAAAGGCCAAGGGCAAGCACTAGGATTTTCCCTAGTCTTGTTCTCTTGGAGGTAAGCAATTGGTCCTAGTGGGCTAGTTGTTTCAATAAGTGGCTGCACACTCTAGAAGTGCTCTGCTAGTGACAAGGCTCATTCCCTTGTGCACACCCCTCACCTACCTTTGTATCCTTGGATTGAATGTCAATGACTCTTATATAATGTTCTGGATCACCTTGTCTATGCTTCATGTATGTCTATGCTTTGTGTAACATACAGAAAACTGTACATAACTAGATTCTGAACATAATTTTTCCTGTCCTCCACCAAACCCATACCCTTAAAACCCATGCATCTTGGAGCAAACCAAGGGGGTATGGGTTACAAGGGAGTAAACTGTACTGTAATATGCTGTAATTCTGAACAGCCTGGGGTATAATTATGGTTTTGCTGATGTAAAAGAGCATATTGGATCTGATATTGTCAAGGTCTATGATAGTGGCAGTGCAGCCAACTCAGTTCTATGCCTTAGAGGTAAGACACGACTGTATTCACCTATGATAGTGGCAGTGCAGCCAACTACATACATTAGCTAAGTGTAACTAGAGTGGAACTAAATGGCTCACCTCAGTTCTATGCCTTAGAGGTAAAACACAACTGAGGTGCAAGAAAGAAGAGTCCAAGCTTAAATACAGGTGAAGGCAAGGGCGCACCTAACTCTGGCAAGTCTGGTCTGGAGCCAAGCGCAGGGTGAGGAGATGAGGGAAGGGTGAATCAACAAATCACAAAAAGATAAAAGCAAGTGGTATGACATGTAGTGAAGTGGCACGATGAAGAAAAAGGGAAGGCATACCAAACCTGAGAGGGTCAGGTTGGATGTCATGTAACCATCTTTGGTAACTCCGGAGCGCACTCACAGTTCTGGCACGGAGGTGTGCTCTGTGCAGGTCCGGACTTACTGGGCCTCCAGTGCTCGGCCCGGACCTACGGGGTGATTGTTGGAGTTAATCTTTGACAGATATGTGGGACACAAATAACATGATGGCATTAGTGATCTGTTCTGAGCATATAGTGCAATACTAGATGGTATGTAAGAATCTGCTCTGTACTGCTGCCCCTCAGAATATCATTTATGGTCAGACATCATACCATGGGAGCCATGCACAAAACTCTCATTCTATCAGTGAATTGTGATTTGATATGATCTCGTATGTAAATCATCTGCTGAATGCCCGGACATGCCCGGACATAGTCAATTTTTCACGGGGCGTGATAGGTGGATTGGGTGACCGTAACGGTTGCATGCGCGGCGTTACACATGGCCATCACCCTCAGAAAAAACACTTTGACAAGGCTCTTTACAATTACTCTATTACTTGTAGGATGTTTTCTTATTTTCTTCTCCCCAGAGTCGACCCCGTCTTCCATCTCTGAGTACCAGGGATATGTGATCGAACGAGTTACGGGGCTCAAGAATCTGAATACCCAGAAATACAAATCGCTGCAATCGAGGATGGGCAGAGATACCAGACCCGACATCCTCGACGACGTGATATCCGCTGGCGTCAGTAACTTTTGGAGTCAATTCCAGGTGCCGTTGTGAGTCCAGAGTTATTTCCGTGTTGGATGCGACGTTGAACTCTGGCTGAGTATCACTGCCAAGGAGACGAGCCATGTTGACACGCAACGCGTGCTCAGCGCTGTAGAAGAGCTGCTCTCTCTCAACGGTTGGGTTGCCGCCTACTGTCCTACACTCGTCCGCCCTTTTGGACAAAACAAAAACATCGAGGATGACGCCTACGACGATCTCGCCAAAGAGGACCGACTCTACTACGTAGCACTAGCCATTCACTCTGCAGATCACTTTCTCGTCGACCAACTTGCCGTGATAGTTCAACTGGCAAAACGTCTCGGCACCTCCAACTTGTTCGTCTCCATGTTAGATTATGGTTCCACCGATTCCACGCCCACCCTCACGGATCTCTGCGAAGCAGTACTGACGCTGCTCGGCGTACCCTTTAGAATCAACCGTGTTTCGTCCATGACAGATGATCCTGTAGCTGCATATTACCCCGCAGAAGAAGCATACATGCGAAATCTTGCATTAGAACCACTTTTGGAACTGCGCGAAAAGAGACAAGTGACTTTCAACCGCGTCATCTGGTTGAAAGGGTTCACTTGCCCTAATGACATTTTGGAAACGCTCAGGGTCAGCATCGCAAACGAAGCAGCCATGATATGTGGGATGGACTGGGCCGAGTCCAGTGGGCAGTTCATTTTCTCTGACAGGTGAGGCCGTACAAACATCACGAGCGCTTGGAGCTCGATTTTCACTCCCGTTTCAGGTGGCGTACTCGTGATATTCGCGGCGACCAGTTCAGACAATCCAAGTCTTCATCCAAGCCTGACGCTGTACCCCCCCGAGATAAAGCAGGAGCTGTTCGATACACTCAACATCTCCCCTTTCAAGTTTTCTGCTGCGAAGCTGGCACGCATATAATAGATCCCGCTCAATCCTACTACAAAGGTCTAACCTATCGCTATGGCTTGGACTTTCACAATGCATCTTCCTCAAACACTCCGCCTCAGCGCTCTCCAGATGCCCCATGTCTGGATAGCAGTCAAGCATGGTTTTGCAGGGATCTTTGGGTCTCCAAAGCACTGGAAGGTGTTCAAGATGACGAAGGATCCGACCTTGCTTTCCGCCCCAAAAAACCAGAAACTGGGACTCGAACCAATCATCGCCGGCAGTTGCCAGACTCTCCTGCAGACCCAGACGCCAATGCAGGGTCAGATTTCGATGCCATGCCGGACTCTGAGCTTCCTCTCGAAGAACTTCCGTTTACTCGACTAACTGTACCAAACTCGGCATATACACCAGCTCGTATCTTGGTTAATCCACGATGTGTGACCACGTATGCTGGCGTAAGCCACACTCGATTGGCACTAGACCTTTTTGGCACTGGCGACGACGACGGATCCCAGGGCAACGCGACCAAGAACGTGCTCGACGATTGGGAGGGCGCTCCAGAAAGCTTTGTCTGTCAAGAACAACGGTACGCTTATTCACATACCACTCGTTCGAGGACCAGCCATAACCTTTATTCCAGTCAGACTGGCGGCCGGGTCGCCGCAAAAACGCAACGTTTGCTGGGCTTTTCCATTCACGACGAGTTAGTTGGGAGAGCGCTCTAACTGGACATCAAAAAATGTATACAAAAATACTAGATACCTTTGATCGCTATCGTACCCTTGTCTTCTTGCCAAACCCTTTGAATGCAACACCATCGTCCGAGTCATCATCCGCAATTATATGACGTCGTTTACTCCCCCTCGCAGGTACTTTGGGTGCAGTGTCTGCCTTGCCTCCTTGGGCCTTGCCAGTATTACTGCCTTGAGGTTCCGCATCTGGTGCCATATCTTCCTCGTCCGAATTCAAGAACAGCTTTTTGGCTGCCCTTCGTTGCGGCGGTTTACGAGACTTCTTTGCTGGTTTTACGGCCGGAACGTCAGACTCGGCGCCATCTGATTCCAAGACGGTCGGAGCGTGCCGTTTCTGAGCGCCCTGTGTCTGGGTAGGGGCACTAGTCTCTTGACTAATTGAAGTGGTGTTGTCCTTCCAATAACCTGTCACCCAATGAGGAAAAGCCACAGATCGAGAAAGCGTTTCAAGCAGACCTGGGCCCACACCGTAATCATGTTCTGTCCTAGCCACAAGCTCGATAGGAGCACGCGACGAAGGGGTTGGCGTCTAGTGAACCATTCAAGAGGCACACGCCCAATACCTCGAACGAGACTTACCTTTTTGAACTTTTTGAAATTTGGCCGACCATCATAGCTACGAGCGACACCGTTCGTGCGCCCCTCAGAACTTCGGCGAAAAGGCTCCAAGTCTATCACCACCATAAAGTTTCCCCGCATACTCCTCGCTTCAATGTCAAAGTCCCCAAGGATCTCCCAGGCTTGTTCTTCCTCGCAATGGATATCCGGCTTTGAGATACGAAGCTTATTGAATTCTCGATCAAACTCATCCTCGGCAGTATTCTTCTTCCCTTTTCTCGACGCGAGGGCAGTTAGGAAAGCTGGATCCGTGTCCATTTGATGGCTCTGCGCAGTCTTTGACAGGGCCCGCTTCGACGGTGGTTTACGATTCATCCCGGGTCCCTGCGTACCATTTACATGCGACCCTTGCGTTTCTTGCACCAAAGGAGACTTCTGACGAGAACGGGAACGAGGCCGGGCTTGCGAACGACCGCTCTCCTCTTCCTCCTCTTCAGCTACCACATCAAGAGTCCGCGGAGCACCAGCTATCCGAGCATGTAGCGGTCGCGAGTCATTTTGCGTGAGGCTCTCGCCACCTTGAGTCACACCGACGGAATCCCTCATCGCAATGTCATATGCATCTTGCACGCTCTGTGAATCGACGGACATCTTGTCCGGATCACTTGCATCGAAAAGCGCCTTGAACTTTTTGTGCGGCGGTTCTTGACTTGGCTCATCGTCCGCAACAGGCGCCACGACCGAAGAGGCTGGCACAGGGGTACGTCGTTTTAGTTTAGATGAACGAGTCATTTCAGGGAGCTGACATGGCGTTCAAAACTCGCTTGTTTTGGTAGAGATGAACTGGGCGTACTGGGGGGAGCGTGTATTCAAGACCTTCTACCTGGGTTTCCTCCTTGATGTTGGGCACGATAGGTTCCCGACTCGTCGCCGACGGGGGTCTACGGCGAAGGAGAGTCTGAGAGAGGTTAAAACTAATAATGAGCCAGGAGAATATATCCAAATACCTTGCTTGGCGGTGGTGGAACAGGTAGACCATACAGCGTGGGAGGTGAAGGAGAAGGAGATTTAAGATCATTTGGCTCCAGAGCCTTCTCCGGAACGGGAGGCAGTGACGGTTCATCTGGGTGCGTATTGGGAATAACGTCCGGGAGGGAGGATCCGCTCTCGGCTATAATACCTACGACGGACGTCAGAAAACAAGAACGAGATGACACGCAGAAAAAGACCACCTTGACCCGAAGGCCCCGCACCGATTAGCGAAGTATCAACATTGATCACAGCGTTCATCAACGTGTCCACATTGACAAGCGGCAAGGACAGACTGCATGAAATCAGCACCACAGCATGATGATGCACAACACACTATACCTTTGAGCCTCGCCAGTCATTTCTCGCCACTTGTCCGCACCAACAGTAGCCAGCACGACGCGCTCGCGGACGACGATGACGACCTTCAAACCTGCTTCATCCACCTTCCTTTTCG
>JBBPTZ010001063.1:0-12215 GCA_038094315.1 Phylloporus cf. tubipes
ACCTCATCACCTCCCTCCCTTCCTTCTCTTCCTTTGACTCTTTCCTGATCATGGTTGACCATGGACTCACAAAGGGGGTAATTTTATGCCCCATTAAGAAAACTATCACTGCTGAGGGAATAGTCTCTCTTTTTTTCCACAAAGTCTACCTGTGCTTTGAACTCTACAACAAGATCATCTTTGATTGTGGTCCCCAATTTGCCTCATTTTTTGCCAAAGAGCTCAGTTGTCTCTTGAATTATGACCTGTTTCTGTTTACCACCTATCACCCTCAAAGTGATGGGGAAACTGAATATGTCAACCAAGAGGTTGAAACTTATCTCTGCATCTTCTGTGGAAGCAATCCCACATCCTGGGCTAACAAGATCTTTCATGCTGAGTTTGCCCACAATCACTGCCCCCACTTTGTCACTAGCAAATTGCTGTTTTACCTCATGATGGGCTTTGAATCTTGTGTCCTACCTTCTATTTTAGCTGACTTCTCTCTCCCTGTGGTTGAAGCCTGCCTTAAAGCCCTCACCACCACTCATGATGATGCCCTTGCTGCTCATGAACTTGCCCACCAAGTCATGGCCTTTTATTCAAAACAAGAATTCTCCTCCTTCTCTTTAGATGACAAGGTCTGGCTCAAAGCCAAAAACCTTCAACACTCTATCACCAACCTGAAATTCACCCCCAAGTGAAAGGGCCCCTTTACAATAACCAAGGTACTATTACCAATCATGTACCAATTCCACTTGCCAAAGACATGGAAGATCCACCCCATGTTTCATGCTTCTTTATTATCACCCTATTGTGAAAACCCCATTCATAGCCTGAACTTTCCAGTGTCACCACCTGACTTAATAGAAGGTGAAGAAAAATATGAAATTGAGTGTATCTGAGTAAGACAGAATAGAATATACCAGAAGCCGGAGCTATGCAAGCACAGGCTTATTGGAGGGAAACAGAAAGTGAAGCTAGTACAAAAGGAGTTAACATAAAATGGAATAGAGAACAAAAGGGGATTAAAGGAGATACAAAAAGGTCCAAGGGTCAGGTAATAAGAAGACAGAGAGAAATGCCCAAAGTTGGTGTGGAGTTGAGTCAGAAATCCAAAGTTGAACTTGTTGGAGAATGGTATATAACAGGGTGTCTTTGACACATGTGGGAGTGGGCCAGTGTTACATATATACTATTCTCCAGCAAGTCCAACTCTGGACTTTTAACTCAACTCCACATCAACTCTGGGCATTTCTCTCTGTCTTCTCATTATCTGACCCTTGAATCTTTTTGTATCTCCTTTAATTCCCTTTTGTTCTCTATTCCATTTTATGTTAACTCCTTTTGTACTAGCTTCACTTTTTGTTTCCCTCCAATAAGCCTGTGCTTGCATAGCTCCAGCTTCTAGTATATTCTATTCTGTCTTACTCATGATTTCTAATATTTCAATATTCTTCATTTTAAATTACTCATGATTTGCAATACTCTGGTTATCTTTTGTTCCATTTTAGAAATCTGGTGCAACTCTGGAAGTATATAAACTATGTACTTCACCTTGTAACTTCAGTTCAAATATCAACAACAACACTTCCTCTGTCTCTCCATATCTGCCCCCTGACTCCTTGCTTAACAAATCCTGTCTGCATCCCTCTACTCCCCTACTACACTCCTGTCCTTATTGATCATCCCTGCATTCCCTATAATCCACCTCTGCACCTCTACCCTGAAATTAGAACATGACAGTATACGAGAACATGACACATAAGTCCTGCACCAAATCCTACCCCCTTCAGCCCCATCCCATGCTAGCTCCAACCTTAACCTCCCAAAACACTCCCATGAGCTCATACAACTCCTATATACTTTGAAGAATCTCTGGACTGAATTCCTGTGATTCTCCCAAACCTTTGGACCTTCTAGCATTAGATATCCAGTGAACATGCCTTCCTCTCAGAGTTAAAGACAGTGGGAAACCAGTTTGTGACAGCTAGTCTGCAATACCAGCAAGTTTGACAGAATCCATGGCAATCTCATTAGGACAAATGATCATACCAAGGTATTTTACTTCCTTGGCAGAGAATGTGCATTTTTCCAACTTGAGGTGGAGTTGGAGTTCTTTCATACATTGAAGAACCTTCTTGTTCTATTTCTTGTGTTCTGTTTCATTGTCTGAGAAAATGAGGAGGTTGTTCATATAGATGACAAGCCATTCTTCAGCAATAAGATCTCTGAACAAGTCATTCATGAACTGTTGGAACATGAGGGAAGAGTTGGTCATGCCAAAGAACATGACTGTAGGTTTAAAGAGATCTTAGTGGGTGATAAAAGTGGCTTTCCATTGGTTGCCTTCTTTGATGCAGATGTTGTTGTAGCCCCATTGGACATCAAATTTCAAGAAGTATTTAGCTCCCTTGAGCTTATCAACAAGGTTGGAGATGAGAGGGAGTGGATATATATCTCAAATGGTGTGTTCATTGAGGTAATGGTAGTCTTGGCAGGGGTAAAGGCCACTATCTTTTTTCTTGACAAAAAACAGAGATGCTTGAAGGGACTTGGAGGAGCAGATCTTGCCTGTGCAAAGGTGTTCATTGATGAAGTTATTGGCAACTTTTCATTCATTGGGGAAAAGAGAATAGAATTTCCCTATTTTAGGGACAAAGGTGTCTAAGATGTTAATTGCATAATTATAGGATTGTGATGGAGGTAGTGGTGTTATTATATTGTTAGCAAAGACAGATGCATACTTAGAGTACTGTGGTGGAAGTATGGGTTTTGGTTTGGAAAAAGCTGCTTCTTGGGTAAGGAAAGTGGAGGTGGTGATTTTTTGCACTATGGCCATAAATTGGAGGTTGGCAAAGTGGAATCTGCATCATTCAGTGTGGTTGATGGTGTAAATGAAATGGGCTCTTTCCACAAATCATTTGGATAGTTCAGCTTTGAGGTAGTGGCATAGTTCCTTCATTTCTTGGAAATCAAGGGTGGTGTGCTTGGAAATTCAGATTTTGGAAATTTGGGGAATGGGTTGGGTGTTCTTGGACAGGGAGGCAGCCAGAGCTATGAGGTGAGAGAAAGAGAGGTCAAGGGATTGGTCTCTTGCCTGATCAATGGTGATGGTGTCTTTTTTCCAATTGATGCTGGGGTTGGTGGCAGCAAACCAGGGGTGTCCAAGAATGATGTTTTCTTTTCCTCCATTCATAACATAAAAGTGGATTTTTTAAGTGATATATCTAATTTTGATGAAAAAAACTGCTTCATGGCAACATTTAGTGTTGGTGTATTTGTCCATATTTGTTATATACTGTTCTCCAGCAAGTCCAACTCTGGACTTTTGACTTAACTCCATACCAACTCTGGACATTTCTCTTTGTCTTCTCATCACTTGACCTTTAGATCTTTTTGTATCTCTTTTAGTCCCCTCTTGTTCTCTATTCCATTTTATGTTAACTCCTTTTATACTAGCTTTACTTTCTGTTCCTCTCTGATAAGCCTGTGCTTGTACAGCTCTGGCTTTCTGGTAATTTACTTTCTGTCTTACTCACGTTCCAATTCCCTCCATTCTGTTTACTAATTATTTCTAATACTCCAGCTACCTTTCATTCTGTATTAGAAATTCAGTGCAACTCCAGAAGTATATAAGTTATGTACTTCATACTATAAACCTCAGTTTGAATATTAATGACAACACTCCCTCTGTTTCTCCATGTCTGCCCCCTGACTTCCCACTTGATGGACTCTGTCCACATTCCCTTACTCTCCTACTACACTTTTATTCTTATGAATTGTCCCCACACCCCCTATGATCCGCCTCTGCACCTTTGCTTTGAAATTAGGACACAACAGTGCATGAGGGTGTGACATATAAATTCTGCACCAAGTTCTATCCTCCCCAAACCCATTCCATGCTAACTCCAACATTAACCTTCCAGTACACTTATAGAAGTTCATAGAACTTCTAGATACTCTGAGGAATCTCCAGACTGAATTTCCACAGTTCTCCCAGATTGAAACAACTCAACAACCAA
The DNA here is from genome assembly GCA_038094315.1 of Phylloporus cf. tubipes. Lineage (NCBI taxonomy): Eukaryota > Fungi > Basidiomycota > Agaricomycetes > Boletales > Boletaceae > Phylloporus > Phylloporus cf. tubipes. Next base: position 4,005 of record JBBPTZ010001063.1, read on the forward strand.
TAAAGATGTTGACACCTAATGTGTAGATGCTACAGGCTGCTCAGACAGAACGTGTTACGTTTGACCGGGGTAGGAGCAGACATAGTCTTGTGATACCTGAGGGCAAGGGACGAAGGGCGAAGGGGTTTCCTAGCAACTGGTGTCTGTTGTGATACGCAGGGAGACGAAAGACAGAGAGGTGTTGCGCAACGATGACGGTTGAAGCAACACAGAGGTCACTCAAAAGTAGACCTAAGACTTAGAGGGGCGAGGCCTAAGCACACCTTAGGAACAGACAAAGAAGTGCTTGGATTCAGGTAGTAGTACAAGAAAGACAAGCATGGGGAACTATAGTACAGGAGTGGTGGGTTTATATACAAGGGAGAAGGAAGATGACATAAGTGGTCGTAGAAAGTCACGGAATGTTATGGAACATTCGTGATAAAGTGTCTGCGATAAGAGATAAGCACTGGCGAATGGAAGGAAGCCAGTTAGCATGCAAATGGCTATTGGGAGATAGGGAATACAGGTATGGTAGTAACTGGCTGAGAGAAATAAGTGTTCAACGTATCGCTGGGATGGGCTAGGAAATACACAGGCAAGAAGTGTAACAAGGAAAGGGGAGAAAAGAATGAATCATAACAGAATGAGTTGGTGAGCGTGCACCAAGGCTCTCCAGTTACCAAGATTGGAGGGGGAAAACCAAGAGGACAAACTGAGGTCCTCTGGGCTGGCACTGGGCCTTTATATACTACCTAGGGGTATGTACATGTTTGTACCGAATCTACTGATACATATCCATATATGACCATAACATGCAGCGACCCCATGGATCACCATAAGGAGAACAGCCTTTGGGCTGTGTGGAATGAAAGTATAAACATGAGGTGTTTCATGTACATCAGAAGAGAAGCACAACATGTGGCGTCCACATGGATCTGAAACATAAGAAGCATAGAAGCATACCATGAGGATGCGGCATGGATCAAAAGAAGACATGAGGCATGGAAGATCAGAAGCGCATAAATGATAAGGCACTGCCTCATGTCATGAATAAGAGATAAGGGCTGTGTCAGGGCATAGAGTCGAAGATAAGAGATAAGATGTTAAGGGTGACTGTGATAAGAGTGAAAGTGAAGTGTCACATGTCTGTGGGTTGTTAGATAAGATAAGATAAGAAAGTGAAAAATTATGCTAAGTCCATTGGAATGTGTTTGTAACACAGACCTCTGGACCTCCTAGTATTGAATATCCAATGGACATGCCCCCCCCTTTTGGAGTTAAAAACAGTAGGGAACCTATTTGTAACAGCATTGTGGATAAGGAAAGAGAAGGAGAGTTTTCAGATAGGGATATGGTTTCATTTGACAAAGTCCCAGTCAATACAGCAGATCTGGACACTGCTGTCTAAGAAGGTAGTGGTTTCAATGACTTTGAGGGTGTTCTTGGACATAATGAGTTGAATCAGAATGTATAAAGAGTGGGGTTTTAATTTGGTCTGAGATATGATTATATTGTTTACAGAAGCTACTTGCATTATAGAGTGCTTTTGATCTAAAAACCCTGTTGGTACTTGTTGTGGGCTTCATTTAAGTTGGTAGAAAGTCATTCTATTATAACTTCTTTTTCATCAACTTTTTGGATGGAAGTGAAGAATGCTTTGACAGTCCCTATCTTCTTGGCAGGTGAATGTAGGTTGGAACACTATGGAAGAGGAGGAGGGGAGATGCTAGTGTAGTCTTGGGTAAAGTGGCCCTTTTTGCAGCAGCAGAGGCATAGACCCTCTTTAAGACATTTGGAATATTCCTTGGGAGTGAGGTGGGTGAGGCAATTGATGTTCATAGTGTTGGAGTCTTTGTGGTTGGCATGAGATGGAGTGGGGGTATGAAAGGAGGTGGTGGTGGTGTGTGATTGTTGTTTAGCAATCTGAGTAATGTGGTTTTTTTTTCAAATGAAAAGGTTAATTTTTTCATACCAAGTGGTGACAGCAGAGGAGAAGGTGTCAAGGGAGCACATATGATCTATAAGCCAGTAGGGGATTCTGGCTTGGAGGTAGGCAATGATAGTGGAGGCATGGGTGGTTTCATTGAGTTCAGTCTTAACAACTTTGAGCTTAAACTAAAAGAGGTACTTGGAAAGGAATGTACCATTTTGCACTTTGGTATTGGCAAGCCAGGCAATGGCCTTGGCTTGAATGTTTGAGCTCTTGAACATTTTCTCAAAGTCTGTGATAAAGCTTGTAAATATTCTGAAGGAGTTGTTGTTAATGGCTTTCTGGATGCAGACAAAGGCCCAGGTAGGGGAAGTTCCTTTCTTTGTGTATGACAAAGCAAATCCAATTTGCTTGTCATCATCATCATAGACCTTCTTGTTGATGAGAAGGTAGAGGTGAACCAAGATGAGCCACTAGGTGGCTTTAGATAGAGATTCATCATACTTCTTGGGGATTCCAACACAGAATTCCATGGGTTTCAAGGATGATATGGGAGTGGATAAACAAGGGGGAGTGTGAGGCCTGAAGTAGGATGGTGGTAGACTAGAGATAGGGGTGGGTGATGGTGGTATAGGACTTCTTGGGATAATGGTGCTGGCAGAGAGCTGATATATAAGATCTTGTCTGAGTTGAACAGTTTCTAGAGTGGGGGTGTTATGTAAAGTGTATGCAATAAAATCTGAAGCATTGAGAGTTGTCAACATTCAAACCAAAGGTCAAAGAGGAGCAAAGGGCATGTACAAGGAAGTAGCCTTGGCATAGACAGAGCAACTCAAAAGTGCACAAAGGCTTATATATAGATTCAAAGAAGTGATTCAAGATAATACACTAGTATTGCACAGATCAAGAATGTCTACTACTGTATATGGCAGCAAGTTTAAATAGCAGTCCATTAGCTAAGTGATGGAATGATCAAGATATGATAGAATGACTGTGGATTAGCTAGTGGCTACAGAATATGAGATGAAACAGAGAAACAAGGCCATTGTAAAAAAGACAACCTAAGAAATAAGGCTGTCCATAGAGATAAGGCAAAATCCAGGGATAATACCAAGGATTCCTTCTAGTGAGAATGGAAGTAACAGCATGGAGTCAAGAAAGGAGGGAAAGGTGCTGTTGGTTCAGCAAGACAATTAGTAAATAATGTTTCCAGTTGGGCTTTGGATCAAGATAGAAAAAGGAAAAGATGAACATAAACTGATGGACCAGTATAACCATAACATTACCCTCTTCATACAATTGAGTTCCAGGCTTGATTCTTTTAGTAAATCTTTTAAAATGAATCTCTGGGGTGGATAAACAATTGGTCACCTCCATAAATATTCATGGCCTGATCTGTAAATAGGTTTTTGACTAGACAATCACTGAGTACATGCCCAAACTGAGCACAACATGTATATGGGCTATCAGGGCAAAACTGGGCACTATGTCCCCAGCAACTGCAAATGTTGCATTGGATGCACAGACAAGTAGATTGAGCATGGCCTGGGGTGGATATGTGACAGTGAGGACAGGTATAATAAATGCAGTCCTTATGATAGTGACTAAGAAAGTGACATCAAAAGCACTCAGTGAGCATGGAAGTGGGTCAGTAAATGATGGTGGAGGATAGAACTTGAGTTGGCAAAAAGAATACATTGCCTGCTTCAGTATAAGCCATCCAAGTGTGGATGAGGCAGATATTATCATTGTTACAAATGCTACCATTGATGGGGTCAATGGTGGTGGAGGTCTCAGAGGGTGCAGGAGAGGTTATATATGCCAGAAGGGATATGGGTGGAGGTGGAGGAGAGATTTCCAAGGATGTGGATGAAGATATGAATAAGGGAGTGGGGATAGGAAGAGGTCTAGGAGAGGGGGAGAGCATAGTCTGGATGTAGTGGTCATGTTCAGCTCTGAACATGAAGAGGAAAATATGACAAAAAGTGGAATAAATGGAAGTGGGAATTTATTCTATAAAAGTGGGAAAACTGTAAAGATAGAGTAGTGTGAGGACTTGAGTGGGGGTGCAGTTGATTAAGAGATGCATTGGAACTCCAAACTGGGCAGGCAGGTCACTGGAAACAGCTTGTCCATAATATAATTGGATAGTAAAAATACCAAAAAAAAAAAAAATTCCTGCAAGACTTTGTCCTGCTCAAAGAGTGGCATTCATTCCACAATGTGGAGAAGAGATTCATCAGTGAGAATCACAGTATAAAGCAGATGTGTAAAGTGAATAGGCAAGTGGGTTGGGTATATGGGACACAGGCAGATTGAAAAGAACAGAGTAGATAAGTTGAAGGAAACAAAGAAGGAAGAGGACATAGTAAATGAGCATGCACCAAGGGGTTTCAAGGGGGTGTTTTTAGGCAATGTTTCAAGACTGCTTATAAGTAGAGAGAATATTAGGGGCATGGTGGAGATTGGATTTGGATTCCCAAGTGTTCTCTAACAACAGATAGCTTTTTTATGCAATTAGGTACTTGTGGCATCCTGGTGTGCCCCAATGAGACACAATCCTCTCTACTTCATATTCTTTTTCTGATCTAACCAGATTTAGTGGTGGTTGGGTGAAGTTGGGGCCAAAAGTGGGAGTTTCACAATAGGACAATAAAAAGGAGACATGGAAGATGTTATATATTTTCCAGGTGGGCAGTAGCTGAAGGCAGTATATGAGCAGAGATAGGATCTGAGATATTTCAAAAGGGTCCAGGTATTTGGATGCAAGTTTCCTAAAAGGATATGTGATGTGGAGATTGGAGACTTCTAACCAGACCTTATCTCTGATCTTTCAAGGGGTGAACTGTTGGGTAGTGTATTCCTGCATGATCCAATAGGCAGAGTCATATGTGGCAAGTGCTTCATTACAGACCTTATCTAGAAGGGATAGGCATTTCTTGAGAGTGGGAAGAAATATCTTTCCAAGCAGGGGGTAGGAATGGGGTTCATAGCCAAAAAGTAGAGAGAATAAAGAGGCCTTGATGGAGCTATGAGACATGGAGTTGTGATGAAATTTGGTGGTGGTGAGGAGATCTGGCCAGGATATAGAATTGTTGCCACAGAAGATCTGTAGGTATGTTTCAATCTTCTAATTGGTACATTCAATTTGTTCATTGGACTATGGATGATAGGTGGTGGAGAGGTGGACATTGTACTTTAGGAGGCGAGCAAGTTCTTTGATGAAGGCAGAGGTAAATTGGAGATTTTGATCTGAGATGATACAGTAACTTCAAAAACTGTTCCAATGTTTGACAATAATTCAGTGTGTGAAATGTCCTGCAACAGGATGTGGGAATTTTGCTTAGATTATGTGAAAAAAATTAAAGTACATACTCTTGGCCACCAAAGTGGTCCCTGGGTCATGTGATTTGGCTCAGATGCGGTTGAGCTATGACCATTTTAAGACAGTGATATCATTGGAACACTTTTTGGACTTTTGAAATAAAGTATAAAATTCTGGTGATATAAGTGGTTATTTGTTATTATTTTGTATTACAAACAATTATACACATGTCTACATTATGTCTGAGTTTAAATTTATTCCCACACCTCTTTATTCTCTACCTTTACCATCATATAATCTCTCAATACTACTTGTTACGATTCCTTTCTTTTCCCTTTCACTTGCTTGTCTTCGTGTACTACTTAGCCCATCTTAGCGACACATTGGACGCTCATTCCCTTCAGCCAGTTACTACCATACCCATACCCCTTATCTTCCAATAGCCATTTGCACACTAACCGGCCTCTTTCCATTCGCTCCACTTATCCTTTGTCATAGACGCTTTGTCATGGATGTTCCATCACATTCCATGACCTTCCTTCTTAGCTTATGTCATTCTCTCTCCTCTTCGTATATAAACCGGCCCTTCCTGTACTATTACTTCTCATGCTTGTCTTTCTTGTACTTCCACCTGAATCCAAGCACCCCTTTGTCCTACTCCCTTAGCCGTGCTAAGGCCTTGCCTTCTCTAAGTCTCAGGTCATCTTCTGATTGACCTCTGTGTTACTTCGACCGTTGTCGTTGTGTAACACCACTTTGTCCCTCGTCGCCTCAACGCCCTTGAGGTTCCCTGACTCCCTGCGTATCGCAACAGTCGCCTGTCACTAGGAACTCCCTAGGACACTTCGCCCTTTACCCCCTTGTCCCAGCTTGGTCCTCAGGTTCTTCAAGACTACGATTAGTCCCTACCCGGGCCAATCGTAACACTACTCAAAAGACTACCATCTTCTTTCAGCTTGATTCTGGATACTCCATTCACTCCATTGCATCTAGCACTGGTGTTGGCATTGCCACTATATCCAGGTGTTACTCCAAAGAGCATTCTAAGCTCCAGAAGTCTGCTGGAGATCGCCCAGTCAAGCTTTCTCCTACCAATATTCATCATGCAATCCATCTTATTTTGTCTCAGAAGGCAGAAAATGCTGTTCATGTGACCAAAACCCTTTCCAATATCATCAATCAGCCTCTCCACCATAATACCATTTGTAACCATTTGAAAAAATCTGGTATGAAGGCTGTTGTCAAGTTTAAATACCTCCTACTATTTTCCAAACATCACAAGGCTCACTTGGACTTTGCCATGGCTTATAAAGATTGGACTGTGGAGGATTGGAAGAGAGTTGTATGGTCTAATAAGACCAAAATAAATCAGATGGAATCAGATGGATGCAAATGGATATGGAAAAAGCCAGGTGAGGGGCTCAGTGATAGGCTGGTACAGTGGACAGTCAAATTTGAAGGTTCAGTGATGATATGGGAGTATATGACTTGGCAAGGAATTGGATATGCTGCAAAGATTGATGGTGGGATGGATGGTGATCTTTATTTTCAAATTTTGAAGGATGAACTGCTGAATACCCTGCAGTATTATGGTCTTAATCCTTCTGACATCATTTTTTAGCAGAATAATGACCCCAAGCATACTTGTAAAAGGATGAAGGAGTGGCTAGAGGAGCAGGATTTTGATACCATGATGTGGCTTGCACAATCTCCTGACCTAAACCCTATTGAACATATTTGGGGTTATCTCAAGAGAAGGCTAGCAGAGTTTGAAAATCCCCCCAATGGAATTTTGAAGTTATGGAAGAGAGTTTAGAGGGTGTAGGAGGAGATACCAGTGGAGGAGTGCAGAAAGTTGATTGAAAGCATGCCTAGAAGAGTTGAGGCAGTGCTTAAGGCAAAAGGAGGCTATACCAAGTACTAATATATTCCAAATACCCTAGCTATATCAAAAGTCCAAAAACTGTTCCAATGACATGACTGTTTTAAAATGGTCATATCTCAACCGCATCTGAGCCAAATCACATGACCCAGGGACCGATTTGGTAGCCAAGAGTATGTACTTTAATTGTTCTCACATAACCTAAGCGACATTCCCACACCCTGTTGCAGGACATTTCACACACTGAATTATTGTCAAACATTGGAACAGTTTTTGGAGTCACTGTAGGCATGGGTGTCTTCATGGGTGATAGGGGTATCCTATGCTTTTATGTCCAATTTCTATTAATAAACACAGTATTGGCTCCACTGTCCAGCAAGGCCTTAGCACTTAGGAAACTGTTGTGATATCACAAAGGTGTGATTTGAATTGGCAAGATGATATTGCTTAGACACAAGAAGCGAATTCTAGATGGTTCTGGGCAAATACTATTTTTGTTGTTACAAGTGGAATCAAGCACCAGTTTAGAGCCCTGGCTGAGCTTCAATTCAATTGGAATCCTCACTTGGCTAGATAAATTAGGACTTATTGTGACCTGAATACCTAGATTACTCAAGCCACTCTTGCTTTTCCTTTGTCTTTGGTTTTTTTTAGATCAAAGAAGAAGGCTTTCGTTTGCTTGTAATCTGTTCCCCAAATGGCACAAGGCATCTCTTCTGATGCTTCTTGTGGTGCTGGACCAACCATATGGAGGGTGCATGCTTTCTTATACTCATGCTTGTGTTCATCTTGTTACGATTCCTTCTTTTCTTCCGTGCTATGCTTCTCTCTCTGTACTACTTTTCCCATCCCAGCGACGCATTGGACGCTCATTTCCTTTCGGCCGGTTACCACTATACCCGTATCCCCTATTATCCAATAGCCATTTGCATGCTAACTGGCCTCCTTCCATTCGCTTCACTTATTCTTTGTCATAGACGCTTTGTCATGAATGTTCCATCACGTTCCATGACCTTCTCTTCTCTGCTTATGTCATCCTCTTTCCTCTTAGTATATAAACCCACCACCCATGTACTTTTACTTCTCATGCTT
>JBBPTZ010001064.1:0-12210 GCA_038094315.1 Phylloporus cf. tubipes
TAGGTTTGTATTGCCTTGTACTGCCTATGCAGATTGAATGGATTGAATTTGATTGGACAGGATTGACTCGCATTGACTCGCATTGACTGGATTGAATCTGATTGGACAGGATTGACTCGCATTGACTGGATTGAATCTGATTGGACAGGATTGAAACAGTTAGACTGGATTGCATCGGATTGAAGTGTATTGACTGGACTGTACTAGATTGAACCACATTGAACCGCATTGGATTAGGAAAAGGGGGGGAAACAAGGTGATTGTAACAATAGGAACAATACGCCACATAGAACGAGTACAATGACTAGCAGTGATTCACATCACAGGTGCAATAAAGACCACAGCCACTGATGTCATCGAGGCACATGCAAAACTAATGCCGATAGCCCAATGAATCCAAATCCTTTGTCTCAGAGCAATCCTGCGAATAGCTGCGCACCCCCCTTCTCACCCACTCCACTCACTCTTCCTCAGAGCAGCCACACACCCAGTAAAGCAACACCAATCTTCCCTCCACAACCTAGCAAACACGTACCAAATAGACCCAAGAAAATATGAAACAATCACACCAGCCAGCAGGCCCCCTGCAAAAGTGCCACCCTATCTCACGAACACCACATCAGACAAGGACTCATCCATCCAGGCACATGACCACATCACACATAGAACAAGAATCTACTGTGACGGCTTGGGAACCGACAACAACATTGGGGCAGCAGCATGCCTAACCAGACCAGGCAAGACTCAAAAAACAATAAGGTACCACCTAGGCACCACCACAGAGCATACAATATTCGAAGCAGAAGCAGTCAGACTCACATTAGCAGCCCAACTCCTCATCATGGAAAGAGACATAACTAAACCAATCACCATCTTTGTTGACAATCAAGCCACAATCCAAACCGGTGACCTACCCCCCTTGAAACCGGGCCGCTACCTGATCACCCATCTACACAGAATGATCACACAGGCACAGAAAAAACACAACCTCTGCCACGAAGACATCACCATACAATGGGTAGCTGGCCATAAAGATATTACCGGAAACAAAATAGCAGACAAAGAGGCCAAGAGAGTGGCAAAAGGCCACAAACACAACAGCTGCAAATCCAAACTGCCCACCTACCTCAGATCCGACCCGCTACCCAAAAGCATTCCAGCTGCACTTCAGGAACAATGCAAAACTGAAAAGGAAAAATGGACACAGACATGGACTAAATCCCCACACTACCAACACACTAACGCCATCGATCCAAAACTACTAATGGGCTCATTCCTCCAACTCACGCTAACCCTCACATGCTGACAAACCACAGTGCTAATGTGGTTAAGAATGAAACATGCCCCCCTAAATGCTCACCTACATAGAACATGACTAACTGAATTGCCACACTGCCCCAACTGTCCAAACCAAAATGAAGATGTCTGACACTTCCTCCTACTATGCCCACAATACCGCCGTCAACAAACCAAACTCGAAAACAAGCTACGCAAAGCGAGATTCAACATCACGTACCTACTCTCCAACTGCTCAGCGATCCCCCACCTCCTAAACTACATGGCAGAGACAAAACGCTTCATACAACTTGGTGATGTATCATACAAACAAAACACATGAAACTGACGATCCGCAAACAGATGATTCAACGACCAAGATACAACACCCCCATTAGAAAACTCCCCACTAAACACTCACCGATGGAGGAATGGCAATCAACCACCAAGAGGAATAAGTCTGATGAACAAAGGAGATGCCCAATCACACCACCATACCCTCACCCCACCACCAACACCCACAACCATCCAGCCCATATATACATGATCGAGCACAACCTTTTGCTTCGCGCTGCACCCCTCTTTCCTACCATATCCAGCCATCCACGAAATTGGGCGGTCTGAGTAAATGTTATCCACAGTCACCTCAGACAGATCCCACACACATTAGTTACCAAACAGGTAGCCGTTGATTAGAGATCGGAGTGTCTAAAACTGCCGGAGGGAACGGCAGGACCATCGGGGGCCTTAAGCCTGGCCAATGGGGCATTCGTGAGATCAGGGAAGCGACAGGGCAAAGGAGCCCTTTTATACCTAGATACGCAATGTCCTACATAGGGTATGATACTCCAACACAGGACACAAATGGACTTGAAAAAAATAAAAAATAAAAAAGTGATCCTAGGACTTGGGGAAACATATGATTTCATATGTAGGGAGTCCTAGATTCCTACAATGTGCATGCCTTCAGGGTTGAAAAAGTTGACATGGAGGGCAAAAGCATAGCAACCTTTGTCATCTTGATTGACAAAGAGCTTTCCAGGATTTGGGCCTTCAAATTCTCAAAGAAAGTGTTACGATTCCCTCCTATTTTCCCCTTTCTCTCACGGACACTGTTTCCTTTTCCTCTACGATGACCCCCTTTCCACCCATCGGCCGATATTACTCATCACTTCATAGTCATCGTTTCCCTCCCACCTATAGCATTTCCCCCTCTTGCTTAGTCATAGTTCTTCTACGTTGTTCTACAACGTTCCCTTCCTATCCTAGCGATAGTTTCCATTTTCACCCTTGGTCCGTGCGCTTTCTGTTCCCCTTTAAATACTGGTCGCACGCACATGTATCCCTAAGCTATTTCTACTTGGAATCTACCAAGCTGATTGCCTACCACGAGTCTGTCTCGTCGTTCGCCTAGCCGACCTCCTCGACTCCTCGCTTCACCCCTTCTCAAAGGCACTCTAGTCAGGCCCACGCCTCTAGACATCTCCGCGTCAGGACCAGCGTACGCTTCCTTCGACGTTGACTCGTATCCAAGTCTACGCTCGCCTCTACCCGAGTCAAGCGTAACAGAAAGCAAGCCTCAAATGGATTTTGGATGATGCAAGGAGGAGATGACAATGAGTCATGCAAGTTATCACATGTGTCATCCATGGCTGCCTCTACGTCTCCACAAGAGACAAGAAACACCAAGTAGTTCTTGAAGTTGTGATAAACAAAAATTTTCTTTGGATAACATCTTCCATCAAGATTGGTCTCTAGTAATTCTTTGTTGCACTGAGTCTCTGGTATAGGACAATTGGTGCAATGCTCAGGGTAAGTGAGTAAAATAGAGCCAGGAGACAATGTTGGAGCATAGGTGCAATGGCAAACACAAACAGTATATGCTATCATTTTTACTTGAAGTTGAAACTTGGCAAATGCACCTGTGATTGTCAATAGGATTTGTCTCAGGATGTTTTTGTAAGTAGCACTAAGTGTTCCACCAGGTTTTTGAAATACAAGATAGAGCAGGAGTGAAAGGCCACTCATGATGAAATTGGCACTGGAAGTACCAAGTCCAAATATGACACTGCAAATAATGCCAAGTAGTAGTATAACCTGTGCAATTATGTCCATTTGTTCAATTGGTGGTTGGTATTGGGTCTTTACATGACATGTCAGTTGGTCCAAGCCCCTCTGTGCAATGAAGCCAAGCCACCCACCTGTGTTAATGTTCACCAGGTCTTGCAAGATGGGTTTGAGGGTGAACTTCTGCCTCCAACTCAAGTAACTGTGCTAGTAGCATGGACTTCTTGGTTTTCACAGAGTCAGCATTGCGAGTGACATTGTCCACAGCCTGGTGAAGTGCTGTCACTTCTTGGTGAAGGTAAGTATAGTTAATCTCAGATGATCTGAGCAACAGCCAGTTACAATGGTGGATGCACGTTTCAATGTTCTTCAAAACATGTAGAGTGTTGACTGTGGACCAATAAGTGTCCTTCTTGTCCAACCTGCAGCCACCAACCACCAACACAGGCAAGAAGCCAGATGTCAATATTGGAGCATGAAGGGGTGGTGGTGGGGGCTTCTTTGGAATAGTGACAGACTAACACATAAGATAATCAAGACTACTTGCAAGATCTGTCATTGGGACTGAACTTGGACTTGGGGGATTTGCAATAGCATTATGACTCAAGCCACTGTCTTGAAACTTAGTGTGTGAGCTTCAAAATTTGCTGGGAGTGCTCTGGGCATTGGGGCCATCGTCAGTGAGAGTAAGTGTGAACAAGTGCCCAGTGATGGAATCCACAGTTGTAGGCACTATGCTTCTTGTATTTCATGAGGAAGGACAATGATCATCAGAGATGTGCTTGGCTGCATGCTTGGACTGGACATGCTGAAGCTGGGTGGGAATGAGGCAGGTGTTCATGAGGAGACCCTTTCATTCTCTGTTTGTGTCTACACCACCTTTCTCAAGGCACTCATTGCAAACACACCGTTTGAGAACAGTAGAAGCAGGTGGCATGCACTATATCATGCAATGAGAAATGCTAGTAGTAATGGACCAAATGAACTTATGAGGCCAGCAAAAAATCTGACAGTTCACAAAGAGGAAAAAATGGTACAAAAAAGAAGGCACAAAACTAGTCTTCATGAGATCAAAATTGTAACATATAAATGACAGTACCTACTCCAAGATGATGTATAGGAATAAGGCTGCATTGCCACCATGATGACATTATGCTTTGTATATCTGACTTGTCCTCAATAACAAGGTCATGATGGGGTTCTGATGGGATAATGGGACAGTAATGGTAAACCTAGTTAGAATTAGAAATTGAAAAAGATATGATTACTCACTGATTAGAGAGATTGTGGAGGAAAGTGGAGAGAACAGAGTGAACAAGTATCTTGACCACTGAGGAAAAAAGACCAGCAACAGGTGCAAAATGGATGTGTTATGTGTGAAGTCAATGCATTTATATTACTCACCCACATTGCTCAGGCAGGTTGCTAATCTACAAGAAAATCACTGATAGTACATACCGCCCACTTGTCATCCATCCCAGCATGTTGACCTGATCTTGTTTCTCTGGTTTGGTCAATCATACCCTCTGAAAACTGACCAGATTCAACTATTTTGAGAATTTATTGTAAAAGGCCATGCAATATGTCTATGTTGTTTTCCAGGTAGCCTAATTTATTTTCCAGGTCATCCACTCTGGGTTAGGTGTCTTCAAATAGGCAGGATAGGTTGATAGACCTTGCCCATTGTGGGGTAAGTATATTCTTTGGAATTTAGGCATGGAGCTGTGAAAAATTTCAAGGTTTTATATTATAGAGTTTCATATTACTTACTATCCATTCCACAGGAATGTAAGCATGCATGGCAAGCAAAATCATGACCATAAGGAGAAGTTGCAAAACTGACACCCAAATCAAAGAACTAGGTGAGCAAGTCTTCTGAATGTCATAGCCATAGATCCATATACTAATTGTTGCCTTCTTCCAACTGCTAGCCAGTGATGTGCCTGCAATAATGCACTGTTCATTGGTATCATGAGCCTACCAGAACAACACTGTAAATCTCTGCCCATTCTGCTAGATAACCTACCATGATTGTCAGAACCAGCATTCTGAATGCATGATGGAGCTTCTCGATCAGTTCACCAGTTTGTTGGTTGAAAATATATATGCTTCCATTGTCACTCCCACCAATTACTATTTTCCTGTCTTTGCCAAATAGGACTTGCTTAGGCACAGGCACTGTTGGTGTGTCTGTGGTGAAAGTTCTGAGAAACTAGGCACTATCCAAACAGTGAAGTGCAAATCCATCAGCAGCATTATCCACAATGAAGACATTCCTTTTGAGGTGGACAGTTGCAGAGCCTCTAGTCCAAGAAGTCAGCACAGTAAGCATAGTTGCTCAAGCACCTTACATTACTGATTGACAATGGTGCTCTGACAGCACCATTCCATCCTTGCCACTTAATTTGACGCTAGCCAATCATTGGTGAGCTGTACAGTATCCAAAACATGGAAACACCTACACATTTCCATTATACAGTCCAAATATGAAGACACTACCACCATTACCAAATGCAATTGATTTTGGCACTGTGTTATCAAGTTGTTTTGTGAATACTGAGTGTAGCTGTGAGTTCATGCTGAGTATGAGCACCTGGATGATGTTGTCATGTGTTCCAAGTGCTATTTTGCAGGCTAATTCAGCAGATGCTGAGTCTCAAGCAATACATATAATTTCCAGTCCTGAGCCTAACCTGCAGGTACATGTTTCATGGAACTGCCCTCAGCTGCATTCAAGTTAGTCTGGTAAGTGTTTGTTTGATGATAGAGACTCTCACATCAGTCAGATTGGAGCATAAAAACACAATATGCCCCATGCTCATTCTGTAACTGTTATGCTTGACTCAGATAGAAGCAGGCATAGCCTTGGATTGTGAGATGATGTCAACTGAAATGTAAGCTTGACAGGACATGGAATGATCTAGAGGTGTAGGCCTGACTAGAGGGGACTGGGGGTTAAGATAGAGGTCAAGGTTGAAGAGTAAAGCTAGGTGAATGATGAGATGGACTCAAAGTAGGCAGATCACTGTGGTGTATAACCAAGGAGAACTAGCTTAATGCATATATGTGTGTGCAACCAGTATTTAACTAGAAGGGAAAAGCACATGGACCAAGGATGTAAAAGGAAGCTATCATCAAGATAGGAAAGGAACATTGTAGAACAATATCAAAGAAACATGACTAAGTAGAAGGGGAAAATGCTACTGGGTGGGGGAAAACAATGATGAGTAAGTGATGAGTAAAATCAGCCAATAGAGGGAAAGTTAGTCATTGTAGGGAAAGGAGAACAGTGTCCATGAGAAGAAAAAAAGAGAGGCGAATTGTAACAGTAACAGAGTATTTCAGACAAGGCGTATCTCATTCTCATCCATGTTACACAACTCACAATCCCATGCAAGGTAATATGGGCTACTGCAGTAAGTTCCTTTCATGTTGGAATATTTCAAAGTCTAATTTCTTGTGCACCTGGCTAAGTATTGTTACAGATGCATTACAACGGACTTAGCATAATTTTTCCACTCTCTTATCTTATCTTATCTAACAACCCACAGACATGTGACGCTTCACTTTCACCCTTGTCACAGTCGCCCCTAACGTCTTATCTTCTTATCTTCAACCCTGTGCCCAGACACAGCCCTTATCTCTTATCCATGACATGAGGCAGCGCCTTATCCTTTATGTGCTTCTGATCTTCCATGCCTCATGCCTTCTTCTGATCCATGCAGCATCCTCATGGTATGCTTCTTTCCTTCTATGCTTCTTATGTTTCAGATCCATGCGTACACCGCATGTCATGCTTCTCTTCTGATACACATGAAACGCCTCATGTTATGCTTCCATTCCACACAGCCCTAAGGCTGTTCTCCTCATGGTGATACATGCAGTAGCCGCATGTTATGGACATATATGGATACGTATCGGTAGATTCGGTACAAACATGTACATACTCCTAGATAGTATATAAAGGCCCAGAGCCAGCCAAGGGACCTCAGTTTGTCCTCTTGGTTTTCCCCCTCCAACCTTGGTAACTGGAGAGCCTTGGTGCACGCTCACCAAAATCCCCGTTCTGTCTGAGCAGCCTGTAGCACTTACGATTGGATTAGGTGTCAACACCTTCATTGGTTGTTGGGTTGTTTCAAGTATGAGCTGAATGGAATGAAGGACACCATCAAGGCTTACCACCCACCGCGACAATGTCTTCACTATGAGACAAGGCAAGTGCATAGACAAAACTTGTATCGATGAAGCATGCTGCTTTCTGATAATACTCCATTGACTTTAACAACCACAGTAGTGAAAATGGAAGCATCATTTTGAATGAACTATGTTCCACTGGTGTCACACAATGCATTTATACATGAGGTGCTCCAACCTACCTACAGCTGAGTACCATGCTGACTTTTGTCCACTTAGTTAATTGTCCTAGCATTTTTTATGTAACCAGGTGAATATGTGTTAATTATATTGGGGAGACAAAAAGAAACAAAAGGACTTGTGGCACTATAGGTTACCTTATTGTAGTCCAATGGCAATGTTTAAATCAGATGTCATATTGTACCTCCCAACATCCACCACTACCTATGCCTACCACCATCAAGCCAGTGTCCCCTTTCTATGATGGTGGTGCTGTTACCAGTGATCACTTGGAATCACTTCATCCAATGATGTTGCTTGCAACAGAGGTCCTCAGCCCAGCAGGTTTGGACACCTCTCTAGCCAAGATCCCCACTGTTAGCAAGCCTATACTTGCTTCAATAATTTGATTTCCATCACACCCACCCAGTTCATGCCACCACAGTACTTCCCCATATTCCAAAAGAGTCTCATTTCAGCAGGCAATATCTATTGTGAGTGAGAAAACTCACAGTGGTGACTTCTTGGTATCAGATGAGTTTTCTAACAATGAATCAACCCTAAGCACCTTTTCAGAAAACTCCAAGATCATGAAGCTGCAAGGAGAACCAGGTTGTCCTGGCTGTGGTGGGTACAACCTTGAAACAGTGCTTGACTGGAATCATGCTATTTATACAAAATTCAAGGTAACACAGTTCATTGTATCCATGGACACTAGCCACTAACCATCGTTCATTTTCTAGAAGCTCACTTATCACCTCATCAATGAGTATTTGGACACTATTAAATGTGCATCTGCTCAGAGTCCTGCAGTTCTCAAAGTCATCTGTAATAAGGTAAATAGCCTACTATATCAGTGGCAGCAGTGGGATAACAAGGCTTCAGGCTATAGCTGCATTCCTGGATCTCAAAAATTATAGCAACTGCTGGCCAGTTACTGATATGGTGATGATACACCTCAAATACATTTCAAGTCAGGCAAGACACCAGGAAACTGAAATGGTGGTGGGGAAGGGGAAACAGATGCACACATGCTCTACAGTGTGTTTTATCTTCCTAGCACACATACATGGAAATTAACAAGGTTTATGCAGAAGTGAAATTTGCCATCATTATTGTCTGTTGTTGTCTACATCATTTGTATGTATTGCACTTCTTATACAAAGTGTCATGTATTCAAGCATAGATGAAAATGGTGAACTCTCAAACATATATTTCAGCAACTACAATATACTCCAGATAGGACTTTCATGCATTTATGATGTTATGACAAATCATGTGAGTATTATTTCAAAGTTGTCAGGTGGAGTTTTATTCCATCTTCTTCATAGACAATGGTCTATCTGACTGTTACGTGTAGCATCGCAAATGAGATCTGGAATGACAGGAGTAGCTGACATTCAATCCAAGGATAACAATGGCAGGGGAGGTCAACATCCAAAGGTGAGCGAAGAGGGGTTCATAAGGAGATGACCTTTAGAACACACAGAGCACTTCAGTAGCATGCAGAGGCTAACAGAGGTCCTGAGGGGTGGTTCAAGATATGATGCTAGTATTGCGGATTACCATAGCTAAGTACAGGAACAAGTACCAGAGCTATAACAAGGTAGCAAAGGGAACTAATGGTAGTGAGTACGATACTAGGATACAAGTGCTGCATAGGGATGCGAATGACAAGTAGTATATCACCTCGGGGGGTAATGTAAGGTGATAGTGAAGTTGTAGGAACAAGGCGACTACAAAGAGATACATACGTGAAGGGAGAAGTAAGGGATGTGGGGGGATCTCCGCAAGCATGAAAGCTAGATAGCACATCAGGAAGACAAAGGAAACAGGAGGCAGTGAGAAAAAGAGAAAAAACTGTAACATCTGACCAGATACCCCAATGGATATTGACATGAAGCTCTATTACAATGCTTACAATGCTCAAGATTGAAGATAATGACTGTGGTAACTATGTAATGGCTTCACAAGACTAACAAAATAAGGCAGTGATCATCCTCAAAGATTCAGTCATCCTGTGACTCTGAGTAGATGGTGGTCAGTAATTTGAATCCTTCAACTGCGACACTGAGGCCTTACTGACTTATAATATAGTCCATGATAATGGAGTCCCTGGCATGCATGTTGACAACACCGCATGTCTTTGTACCAAGCTGCATCATGACCACATCCTTCCAAAATTCCCCATCCCTGCTCAACAGGGGATTGACTGGAAGTTGGCAGTGGCACTTGAAGAAAATGCAGTAGTAATAAGTATGTTGACCTTCCTACACAGTAACTTGACAATTGTGAATATACAGCTGAAGCACTGCTTCTTGAAACAGCATCTCTGCAACTGGAAAGTAGGGTGATCTATGAGACTCATCCACACATTGGGTGAACATTTCCACCTGGTGAGGTCTATTACAAGAAGTTGAATATAATCTGCACTGCAGATGAAGCTCAGGACACTGAAATTCCTTGAATTGTCACATCTGGTGGTGAGAATTTACTTACTGAACATGACAGGAGAATGTACTTTCACAAATTCACCATGGCAGCAGGGGAATGCAGTTCTGAGTGTGAAGATGGTGACCAGCACCAGACTGACCAATGTGTATACAAGAATAAGTGGGTGATGTAGTCGCCCAGGATTTATCTTATTAAATCATTTTTGGAGGTGCTAGGCTGAGTCAAGAGCCACATTTCTATGCACAATATGCACAATAAGTGGTATTGTAACCATAACAATTATCTAGTATTAATGACAATTTGTGTAGCAGTCATGCATGGAGCCTATTGTTGGGCTTCATAGTGGTGGATCTAAATATGCTTTAGAGTTGTGATTAAATGAGTGAAATATATGGATAACAATTGGGTAACATTAGTATCTCTAAGCTGCATGTGGTGAAACCAGAGCACACATGAATAATTGATTGTCACTACACAATTGTTGCCAATCCAAATGAGATATACAATTATGCTGACCACAGTCCTGATGGGGAAGTCTTTGGTAAGTAAATAAGTTTAAAGAGTGTGTGAATTTGTCACAACTCACAATGTCCAACCTAATGCCAGGAGCATTCAATAAGCATCAGGCATCACCAACCCTGACACCAATACCCAGCTTGCCAATTCCAGCAGCCAGTACATCAGTGCCTGGCATGCCAACACCTGATGCACCATCAAATATATTATCACCAGGAAATCCATCATGTAGTATACCAACCCCTCATTTGGCCCACCATTCTCCTACCCTGCCCACCCTACCCATCTACCATTTGTCACACTGGCTGATGCCTCAGTATTCTCCCAGTCCATTCATCTACAATTCATTATGCACACCAATGCTTCAGCTGGCCAGCCATTCACCTACCCCACCCATCTACCGTTCTTCATGCACACCAACACCTCAGCTGGCCAGCCATTCTCCCACCACATCCATCTACTGCTTAGCATGCATGCCAACACCTCGGCCAGCCAGCCATTCACCTACCCCACCCATCTACTGTTTATCATGCACACCAGTGCCTCAGCCAGCCAGCCATTTTCCCACCACACCCATCTACTGCTTAGCACACACACCAATGCCTCAGCCAGTCCACTATTCTCCCACCCCACCCATCCACTCTTCATCATCATGCACACCAATACCTCATCTGGCAAACCACTCTCCTGCTTCATCCATTTCTGATGCAGAGATACCCCAAACTGTCCTAGGTGATGGTTTATTTGATGATGATGATAATGATAATGACGCCATTGTTACGCTTGACCCGGGTAGGGGCGAGTGTAGACTTGACTGGGTAGACGACGTTGACAGAAGCGGAGGCTTGACTGGATGCAGGGAGCACTAGAGGCATAAGCCTGACTAGGACAGAACTGGGAGAACGTTGGGAGATGATTGGAGGAGGTTGTCGAGGAGAGCGGCTAGGCGAATGACGAGACAAACTCGAAGTAGGCAATCGACTTGTTGTATTGTCAAGTAGAAATAGCTTAGGTTACATGTGTGCGTGCGTCCAGTATTTAAAGGGAAGGAAAAGTGCACAGACCAAGGATGAAGAAGGAAACTATCGTCGAGATAGGAAAGGAATGTTGTAGAACAACGGCGAAGAAATGTGACTAAGCAGAGGGAGAAATGCTACTGGATGAAGGGAAACGATAACTGACAAGTGATGAATAGTCGGCCGATGTGTGAGAAGTATGTCATCATAGAAGAAATGGAAACAGTGTCCGTGAGAAGAAGTATGTCATCGTAGAAGAGATGGAAATTGTTACAATCACCTTGTTTCCCCTCTTTTTTCCTAATCCAATGCGGTTCAATGCGGTTCAATGCGGTTCAATGTGGTTCAATCTAGTACAGTCCAGTCAATACACTTCAATCTGAAGCAATCCAGTCTAACTATGTCAATCCTGTCCAATCAGATTCAATCCAGTCAATGCGAGTCAATGCGAGTCAATGCGAGTCAATGCGAGTCAATGCGAGTCAATCCTGTCCAATCAAATTCAATCCATTCAATCTGCATAGGCAGT
>JBBPTZ010001065.1:333-12182 GCA_038094315.1 Phylloporus cf. tubipes
ATAAAGAGAGGGACGAATGAGTGATCGTGGAAGTACATCTCGATCTTGTCTCCTAGCGTTTCTCTTCCCGTACGAGAGAACACGTAAGGTCCAAGCATCTTGCTCGTGACGTCAAAGGGCGTTAGGATAGTGTTTTTCTCGTTCATTTTGGCACTACAGCAAGTTTCAATGTCGAGCGTTGCGAGAAGTATACAAGGAACACACAGTTCTTTGCTTTCGTCAAATGTCATGGTATTGCTGGACAGCCGCCAAGTAGAAAGCATGTTCAGGACTTGTCGTATGTCCGACTGGGACCCTGCGATGAGTTGATCGACGACGTTCGCTGGGATCTTCATCTTCTCTCTGGTCAAGGTAGCGTTGAGCGTAGACCCTCGTGCCGACACAGAGCACATACTTGAATGCGATGGAAAGGATTCGTGAGCGGATGGCAGTCGCTTCGGGTCTAGATACGACATGAATCAACAACTCTAGGAGGATGCCATCCACGACATACCTCCTGAACGGAAGATTAAACGTGTTGTTCTTGATGGGTTTGAGCTTTTGAGCGCCCCCATCGTTGGCTATACAGATGATTGGGATCTAGACGACGATGTGTGTCGGTTCTCTATTGCCCGTGTCAGGACGCACCTTTGTCTTTTTTATCAGCGCGTTCAGAGCACCGACGCCTCCCCGGTCTCCTGCGGACATACCGTCGACCTCGTCCATGATGAGACATGTCTTGTCGGTGATGGTGATACCCAGTGCGTTCGTCGCCTGGCGTTCAGTTTGAACTTTTTCCAACAAGAACGCGTCACGAGAACTACGTACCTCTTTCCCACCCATCCAAGCATCCAACGATAGATTGTTGATGTTCATGCCACTCTAGAAACCAGCATCGTCAAGGGAGCACTCACCACGCTCAACGTACCCACCTCGACGAGTTTCTTGCTACGCGCATCGCTCGCATTGAGCTCGATTGGGGTAAACCCCTCGAGTTTCGCACACAAGTGTGCACTTGTCGTCTTGCCGATGCCTGGTGGCCCGGATATGAGGACGGCGCGAAAGACGTTCATACCGCTCTTTCCGGGTTTCTTGAAGTCTGATCTCAAGCTCGACGACCAGTCGTGTAGCCATTGCTGGAGCTTCTCCACTTGACCCTTGTTCCCACAAATTTCTTTGAGCGTCTGGGGTGCGTAGCGGGTCGTCCAAAGCTGCGACGCCAAGTCCGGTTTCGCAGCGGCACTACGTACATGTCCGGACGTGGAGCAGACGACAACGAGAGCGGAGCGCGACGTACCTGCTACCCTTTCCCTTGTCCTTTGCGTCCTGCTTCTCCCTCACCTCGAGCGCTTTGGCCGCCGCTTCGATTGCTTGCTTCTCCTTTTCCATCTTTTTGCGCGTCTTGTCGTCGAGCGCTGCGCCCCCTGGTCCGCCAGGGCCTATACGCGTCCCGATGAGGGAGAGAAACTCGTCTTCGGAGAGGGTCTTGAGGGCATGTTTCTTGATCGCGGTAAGCTTGGCAGGACCGGCGTTGTCGCCGAGGACGACATAGGACGTCTTGGACGAGGGTTGGAGGGTGACGCGTCTAAGATTGCCATCGTGTCATGCGGTTAGGTTACGGAATGAAGAGTAAGACTCACCCGCCGTAGCGTTTGGCGAGGTCGATGGCCTCGTCGCGAGAAAAGGAGGAAAGTTCGCCGGTAAAGACAAAGGACAAGCCGAGAAGACAGTCGGGCGATTTGGGCTCTGGGACCGTCTTGGATCCTGGCGCGCTGGGTCCAGCTGCCTTGGCCGCCTTTGCCGCGGCCCAGTTGAACTTCTTGGCGGAGGAGCCCGCTTTCGGGTTCTGACTTTGTGGCATCTGGTCAAGTCGCGTCTCAGTGTAGTATTAGCAAAGAAAAGGCTACTAGTCGCTGTCGCTGCTATCGTCACCGCCGTCCTCCTCGTCCGTCGAACTCTCATCGTCGCTCTCCTCCTCCACAACAGCCGACTTCTTCACTGAACCCCCCCGCATTGCCGCCATTTGTCCTGCCAGCGAGTCCTCCTCGGGGTCAGAAATCACGTCCTCCGGTGTCTGTTCCTCCGCTGCGAGCGCGGACGCGTCCTCAATCTTGAGCTGCATCATCTGACATCAGCATCGTCTACGGTCCGACAAAGTACCACCCACCGAAATCGGGTGACACGTCTCTCCCCCGACGATCGTGTCGCTCACAAAGTACACCTTCCAAGTAAACAGCCCCACGTTGGGTGGTGCCTGGAACTGTATCTTGTAGCACTTGTAATTTCGCTCTCTCGAAGGATCGGAACGAGGCACGTCGTTGACCTTGATGGGCGGAACGACAACCCGGTTCGTTTTGTCGTCCGCGAGAACGAGCCACCATCCAGGCTTGCGGAGCTGTGGCAATACGTCAGTACGCGCGCGTGTACATTTGACTTTTGACGCACTCCAGGCCAGTAGGGCGCGTGCGCGTATCCGGCGCCGCCTTCGAATTCCTCTGCGTCTCCGCGCTTGTTCAAAAACTTTTCGTCAATGTCGTCATTCCTTTTCACGGACTTGACATCTTGCACTACGGATGGCGAGGTCGTGCCGGGTTCCTTGACGCGCAACTTAACCAGCAGGTACACAATGGACGATGGTGTTACAAGTCGTTCGCCAATCACTAAGACACGGCATTCACTATGATACGCGCACCACGAAAGTCACGGGACACGTACCTTTGAAGGCTATGTCGACAATTTCCAGAGTTCCCCAGCTGTCAAGTGCTTTGCTAGCTTCTGAAGCACGTTCGTCCCCGCTCTCCTTCAAGTCGCGCACAAAAGTCACAAGGTCTTTCTTTTCCGAACTTGCACTTGCACTATCGAATCCGGGCAGCTGTGCTTGCAAGGGAGTAGCCTTTCCGGGAAGCAACGCCTGGACGAGGAATGCATGGAGACGCATAATTCCGAGTGTCGGTGCAAGCCAGCTCCGGGCGGAGGCAATGTTCAAGAACGCATTTAGTACCATGGGACATTGAAGAAGCAATGCAGTTTGCTCTGACCATCCGACGTGAGTTCCTGTGTGCAGGATCTGATGGGATGCGCACCTCGTTCAAGAGCTTTCGAGCCTAGATCCACCCGCAAAAAGTGAGCGTAAAGCAGTGCCAATGCTCGTCTGGCCTTTTCGTCTCCAGAAACGGCGCTGCTCATCTCTTTCCATTCATCGCCTACTCTCTTGACAATCTTTTCCTCTACCTTGCTCAAGTCACTTGCATTCTTGGTCTGCGACTCGTACTTGAAGGCGCCGCTGAATACCTTGATGATGTCGGTGATTGCACTCGTTTCCTCGATGCCTTTCCAAAAGCCCTCTGCAGTCCTAGCCTCGATGCCGTCTTTAGTCCTTCCCCTGCTGCCAAACCACCAGCGTCCAACCATACTAGGTAGGACACCACCGATAAGAATGGCGTAGAATCCCAAGACCCAGATATTGTTCTTGCTCTCGACGATCCAGGAAGGCAATGCAATGCCCATGGAGACTTCTTGTCGGCCATCGGGATGACCATAGAGTTCATAGTTGCGACGGATCGTCTCGTCTGTCAGACTATCCCGCAGTCAAGTATCAGAAAAGCGAACATGGCAGTCATGCTTACGATTTGTACGCCTTTGTGATTTCAACGAAGCGACTGGCGATTTGTTCGACAGTCTCGTTGACTGTTGCCCTGACCTTGTCCGGGTGACTTGACACGTGTCAGAACGTGTCCTAGCATATAGGGGAAACATACTAGATCTTGGAGAGCTTCTTGAAAAGCGATTTTATGTCCTTCTCTGTAGTACCCTGGGAGAAGGGATGAGTGTCACGCGTCGCAAGGGAGGTGTGCACGTACGGCGGAAATGCCCAATATTTCGTACGGGTTGTAGACCTTGTTATCGGACACGACGTTGCGCACTCTGTACATCAAGAACCCGACGAAAGACCATCCGGCAAGGAGGATCACCGCTCTAGCGCGGAAAAAGTGTGAGCGAGGCGTTGGGGATAGTGCACGAAAAACGGACCTCTTTGTGAGCTTGGGACCGAGTCGGCTGGTGGCGAGGACCTTTTTTCTACGGTCAAGACAGGGTTTGCACTGGCAGCCATGGACGCGGTCTTCGGGGCGTTCTGTGGGGGTGGTCAGCGAGGTGTGCAGTCACGAAGTTGGGACTTGCTTGCGGATATACGGACGAGAGAAGAAATACTGAGTGGGACGAGGATGATGGCGAGGACGGAAATGAGAAAGTAAGTGGCCATGTTGCCGGCCTCGTCATAGTGGTAGTTGGCCATGGCCAAAGTGTTGGCGTAGCGTCAAGTCCCGACTTTTTATGACGTGGCCGTGCGAAACGAGGCTCTGATGGACACCACCGCGTTCGACGTTCTCGTCCTCGGTACGGGACTGTCGCAATCCATCGCCGCCGCGTAAGTCCACTCCAATTCACGTCTGGCTTGCATTCGATAGCACCCAGCGCACTTGCCAAGGCTGGTCTCAAGGTCGCCCATGTCGATCCCAATCCATACTACGGCGCAGACGAGGCCGCATTGACGTTGGACGAACTCGTCCAGTGGGCCGCAAATCCGACGGATCAGTATCGCGTCGACCATATCTCCCCGGATTGGCCAGCTCATCCCAAGCAATACTCCATTTCGCTAGCACCCTCCGTCATTCCATCCGTCGGGCCATTCATATCTTCTGTCATCGCCTCCGGTGTCGCCCGCTATGGCTCGTACAAGCTCCTCGGCCCTGTTGCAATTTACCGCCAAGGCGAGTTCCAGAGTGTTCCGCAGAACAAGGAAAGCATTTTCCAGGACCGGAGTATCCCCTTGGTCGAAAAACGTCGCCTTATGCGTTTTCTAGTATTTGCCTCTGGCGAGTTCGAAAAGAGCCCCGAACTCCAGGGTAAAGAGGGTACCTCCTTTGACCAGTTCCTTCGCGAGTCTTTCAGCTTGGGCGAGGAGATCGCTCAGGTGATCATGTTTTCCCTCGCCTCGTGCAATTTCTCTGGAGGTGGGACCGCAATGTACATTTTCCATCCTTGCTCATGCAGTTTATTAGAATCAACGTTGTCTGCGTTGTATCGCGTGCGTAGCTGTCTGAGCTCGGCCGGGAGGTATGGCTCGTCACCCTACCTTGTCGGTTATTATGGGGGATCCGGAGAGATAGCCCAGGGATTCTGTCGTGCCGCGGCCGTTAATGGTGCCGTCTACATCCTCGGTCGCAAGATTTCGAACTTCTCTGTCAACGAGGGGCAAGATCGCGAACGTTTTTCCGTCCAGCTCGACGATATTCCCGATACACTACGGTCATCATGCATATTATCATCGATGACTTGTGTTCCTCCCTCCTTGCGGTCGCGAGCGAACCTGATCTCTGTATCAGGCACATACCAACGTCAAGTGCACGCCATGGCCCGCTGCATTGCTATCGTCGACGGCACCATCGCTCCTCCTCGCTTGTACGGAACTGATGACATCCCCGCTGTCGAAGGGGAATCAGATTCATTTCTCGTCGTGTTTCCCCCCGGATCTCTCGATGGTGGCTCTCCCTCATCATGTGTGATGATGTTGACTGCAGGTGCTGGTACAATGTCAGCACCTTCACAGACGAGTATGGCTTTCATAGATCAAAGTAAGATTGGTATCTGACTAGCATGTGACAGATATCATCTATCTTTCAATGCCTTCGCATGAACATGACAGGTCCTCCCAGGATCTTCTTCAGCCTTACTTGGCTGCAATCATGGATGCAAATCCTGCCTGCCAATCCACTTTCCAGCTATTTTATATGCAGATCTTTCCTCTAGAGCATGATCAGCCATGTGGGGAGAGTATATCCAATCTTTTTGTCCTTCCACACTTGCAGCCAGACATTTTTCAAGCTGTTGATCAGGCAGCACATGAAGCTGAAAATTCTTTTTGGTCTGCTATTCAAGTGTTGGATACAGGAAGGTCCATTGACAGAGATGGTGGTTTTTGGATGGATTGTGATATAGATAGTAATGACAGCCAGAATTCTGAATAAAAAAAGAGTTTTTTTACATCATGGATTGATCCAGATATAGGCCTGGACTAAATATGCAATGAAATGTGAAACAATACATATGTGTTTTGAATTTCATTTGCCTAGGGTGATGTCACATACTGCTTTTCTACCAAGTCCAACTCTGGATGCCCCCCTTTGTCCTCTGGTCACATGACCTCCAGACCTTTTTGTATATCCTTTTGTCTCCTATTGTCCTCTGTTTCCATTCTATCTTATCTCTGTTTGTACTAACCTCACATTCCAATTTCCTCCAATAGACCTATACTTTGCATAGCTCTGGTATTCCAGTATTTTTTCCTCTGTCTTACTCATGCTTTCTAATACTCCAATTTCCTCCATTCTGTCTTACTCATTATTTCAAATCCTCCAGCTACATGTAGTTCTTTAGTTCAAATATCAACACAGTCTCCTCCTGTCATATGCTGTCCTGCCACCAAGTCCAACTCTGGACATTTTCCATTACCCTCTGGTCACCTGACCTCTGGACCTGTTGGTATCCTTATTTAGTTATCCTTGTTCTCTCATCTTTGTATATATTAGCTTTGCACTCCTGTTTCCTCCAATAGACCTGTGCTTTGCACAGCTTTGGCTCTCCAGTAAAAAGCATTCTGTCTTACCCATACTTACTCTGATTGGCAGATCACCAGGCTGAGAGCTGAGGCAGCAGTGAGACTTTTTCAGGCTCCAATGTTGACCCACTGTATATATGTATGTATGTGGAGTTGTGTAAATTATCATGATACACATTCCTTTCTGTTTCCTCAATGTTAGCTGGGTTTGCATTTTCCTTGTCTGCTGGACTTCTTTTTGCTTCTCTCACCCTTGATGGCTCCTTACACCTGCTCCCATCTCTTTCCCTCCCAGTTGGTTATTGGAGATTCTTCCTCCCCAAGCCCAGGCAGTCCTCCCTGGTTGAGGGCCTTCTCTTCTCTTTCCTCCAACTCTGATGAAGTTGGTGGTTCCCCTGGTTCCCACATTGCCTTGCATGTTATTGCAGCTGTAATGGAAGGTATTCCTGGGGTTTGTCTTGAGCCCCCATCTGAGGATGGAGGTTCCTCCCATGAGCTGCTCACTCTGTGCCATGTGGGCACTCGCCCATACACCACCCCATCATTTGGAGGTTCTGCCACCCCTCTCTGAAAGCAGGCAGCCAAAGGAAAGGCATGTGACTTGAACTTCATGTCCCCCTTGACTCTGAGTCCCCAGGTTTTGCTATTTGGGGATCCTCTCCATGTGGTGTCCTCCATCTCCAAGGCTATTTCCTCTCTTGCCCCAGTTTTAAGATGCTTGGTAGCCCACCTCTCCTTGTCCTCAGATATTCAGGCCATTCTGGCTGAGGTGGCCCTGGGTGTTGACTTCTCAGGGCTACTTCCCCTACATGGGCCTGCTTCTCCCAGCCAATCCACCATCTCCAGGGCCTGCACCCCCTTTGGTACATCCTGTCCACATCTTGCCCTTCTTTCCTTCTGGCAGGGAGTGGTGTGGCCTTTTACCTTTCCCTCCTGCATTACTTTTACCCTTACCACCTTACCCTTACCCTTACCCTTACCCTTACCCTTTACCATTCCCCTCTCTATTTGTCCATTACCTCTCTTGCCTGCTTTGCCTTACATCTATCTCTTGTCCCTTGGCTTTCTATCAGAAGGGTTTATCTTTTATTATCACAGATCTTTCTGACCCAGATGCTCAGGCCCTTCTTCCAGGTTTCCAACCCTCCTTCTCCACTATGCCCTGCATGCTCCCCTCAAACCTGGTACACCTTGATAGCTTTATCTTTCCCATCCTACCAAAGGTTATCACTGCACTTTGTAACCATTGAACAGTGTGTATTCTCTTGACAGCCCTGACCATCTACACTCTCAACAGTGCATCACTGTCCTTTTAGGATGACTTGGGCCAGTCCATCTTCCTGGACAAGGATGGCAAATTTAGCTTTTTTTCTTTGAAGATTTTGGCCAAAGATAAAGGTACTATCTTGGCTCAGGAGTGAATCCACACCTTCCCCAGGCTGGTCAAGGCCATTTGGGACCACTTGGGTGGCTCTAACAGTGCTGCTATCACTGATGCCTGGCAGGTGCACTTCTTCTACCTGATTTTCCATTCCGACTTTTGGGACCTCTTCTATGCCATTCTCTGTTATGACATTCACCTTTGGGTGTCATGGCTGGACTCAACCATTGCTCTGGACCCTGTGGTCTGGCAGGATGAGGTCTGGTGCCAAATCCTGGATGCATATTACATGGGTACACAGCACATCCTTCCAGGCTTGGCAGATATTTCCCCACCTCTGCTGTCCAAATCCTTGCCAGCCCTGCTGGGCCTTGTCACAGCCCCCCAGATCCTCCTATCCTGCATCCTCCTCTTTGCTATTTCCACCTGCAGGCATCCATCAGCCCTTTCATTGCATCTTTTGTGGTGTCCTGGGCTATAGAAAATGTGCTTGTGGTGTTGCCCAGACACCCTTTATCACCCTCATGAACAGTCTCTGGCAAACTGCTCAGGGTAGGCAGGTTTGTTTCAGATTCAATGGCTGTGGCTGCTCCAACTCTCCTTGCCCTCACTGCCATCTGTGCTCCCACTATGGGGCCCAATACTCAGCTCAGGAATGCTGTACATGATGGCTTTCTTTCAATTGTCATCTCCTTCCATTGGCAAGTGTGAAAAGAGCTTCTCACAAAGGCTGGTGCTCTGAAGGAGTTTGTGGATGTTCCAAAAGGCATTTATTTTGGTTGGCATATTAGTGTTCCAGATTCTTATGTCCTGTCTTTTTCTTTTCTTCCAGACAATCATCATTTTGCCTTAGAGCATTTAGATTTTATTCTTTCATACATCACTTTCAAAATTCAGGCCCACTGCTATTCCAGCCATTTCTTTCCTGAACACCTAGAATGCATCACTGGCCTCTTTCATACCAGCCCCTTGGATGTCATTTTAAAGCCAGGCTCTTTCAAATTTCACCTGGTTCAAGATCACTCTTTTCCTCATGACAATTCTCTTGTCTCCTCTTTTAACTCTCTTATTGATTCCTCCTCATTTAACATTAAGTGGGAAACTTTTAGTGACTGCTGGCTGCTGGTCACCAAGGCACCTTCCAGTTCTTAGGCAGCCATTTTTGATGTGAAGGCAGCTCACCATTGTTCTTCCATTGCCCCTGAAGACCAACACCTTGCCTGCATCAAGGTGTTAGTAGGAGGGGTGGATCTTATTTACATAGACCATTGCATCTATTTTGGCTGTTCTAGTTCTGGCCCCTTGTTCAATTGCTCTGGTAATGCTATTATTTGTATTTTCAAGTTGAAAGGCATTGATGACATTATCCACTGGGCAGATAATTACTCATTTTTTCAGTACTCATTTTTACCCTACAACTCTTTGTCCCCTCACTTTGCATATGATGAGTCTTTGGTATTCAAGATTGCCAAGGCACTCAGTTGGCCCTGGGCTCCAGACAAACACATTCCATTTGCCTTTTCTTTCACTTACTTAGGCTTTGTGTGGGACCTGTTAGCTAAAATGATTGTCATTTCTCTCAAGAAATGCCAAAAATATCTGTCTTGTCTGGAACTCCAGGTTTTGGGTTCTTTCTACACATTAAAAGACTTCCAAAGCATTGTCAATTGCCTCCAACACCTCACCTTAGTCCTTTCCAAGGGCCAGGCACATCTTCTGTTCTTTTACAAATTCATTTCTTTGTTTAAGCACCAATTGAACCTCTTCATCTGCCACTGTGTCCCCACCAAGGTTTTGGAGGATGTCTCTTGGTGGTGCTCTACTCTCGGGACTGACTGGTGTGGCTATTCCATTACCTCTCCCTTTGAAACACTAAACATCTTTGTTTTTGTTGATGCTTCATCTTTCCTCAGCATTGGCCTTCTTATTAACAACCATTGGTTTGCCTGGAAGCTCTTGTCTGGATGGCACTTAAAGGGCAGAGATATTGGCTGGGCAGAGATGGTGGCCATCAACCTGGATCTATAGGCATTTATCCATGTGGGTTTTGCTAACTGCCACCTTATCTTTCATTTAAATAATTAGGGTGTTGTTAGTGCTCTCAAGGCTGGCCATTCATACAATTTAGTGCAAAATGAGATCCTCTGCTGCATTGTGGCAAACTTTCAGGATCATAAGATTTGGCTGTTTGTGGATTGGGTGAAATTGGCAGAGAACCTTGCTGACTCAGTGTCTTGGGGTATTTTTCTTTCACACCTCACCCATCTTGATTGCCTCTCTTTTCTCCCATCTTATTTCAAACTCTTTTTGTCACCTGCTTAGTTTTTTGTTATAAATACTTGCATGACTGTACTTTGGTATTCTCTTTGAAATCTATAGGTTTGTGTGCCCCCTCATTCTGTTTTTCTCATTTGCCTCTCATCCTATGGACATATCTGTGCAGGCAGCAACCAATCTGGTCCTCCATGCATGCTTACTCCTTTATGATCTCATCTCTTTTCAGATCTTCTAAGAAGCCTTAGCCAAGGTGGACTGGGCCCTTGGCTGAGCCTGGGCTGACTTTACCCTCAAAAAGTACTGCCAGGTGGTTGATAGCTTCTACTTGTTTTGTAACAAGGAAAACAATTTATACTGATTCCACCTTCTGGCCAATGAGCACCTCCTGTATGCCTTTGCCACCTCTCATATCAGCTTAATCACTGGTGGCACAGCCCTTAACTATATGGTGGGCCTTAAGGCCTGGCACATCTTCAACAACACCCCTTGGCATAGGGGCACTCAGCTCCACTATGTTTTAATTAAGGTGGCAAACCTTTCCCCTCTATTATGAAAGCCTCCTCACCTCCTGGTCACTTGTTACTTGTTTAATGCTCCTCACCCTGGCTTGCAACCTCTTTCCTTCAGATGCTTTTGATGCATGCTGCCTGGTGACAGCCTGCTTTGCCATGTGGGGTCAGATTCATCTTGGCAAAATTCTCTCCCCATGGGAGGGCTCTTTTAGATCCTGTTCCATTGTTTGCCACATCCATCTTGTTACAATAGGCCCTGGTGGAGACTACTGTAGTCTTGTTGGATCTGAGAGTTGAGGGATGAAAGACAGGACAAAAGGACCCTAGGGAATTCCTAGTGGCAGGTGTTTGTTGCAATATGCAGGGAGACATAGGGAAACCTCAAGGGTATTGAGGTGTGAAGGGATAAAGGGGAGTTACATAACGATGACAGTTGAAGTAACTTAGAGACCACTTAGTAGTAGGCCTAAAACTAATGGACAAGGGTACCTTAGCATGGCTAAAGGCAAGGACACATGGTGCTTGGATTCAAGTGGAAGTATGAGAAAGACAAGTGTGGGGAACTACTGTACATGAGCAGTGGATTTATATATGGAAAGAAAAGGGATGACATAAGCAAGAAGTGGAAGGTCATGGAATGTTGGAGAACATTTATGACAGAGTGTCAATGTTACATGGAGTGCACACAAAGAGTCTCAGAACATCAAGGGATGTTGACGTTCAAACTGAAGGGGATGAAGGTACAAAGGGTGTGCATAAAGGGAAAGCTTCAGCACTAGCAGAGTGCTTCAAGAGTGCACAGATGCTCACAGAGGTCCAGATGGGTGATTTAAGATTGTACGCTAGTATTGCACAGATCAAGAATAAAGAATAATGTACAGGCAGTGGAGGTATATATACTCAACTAGTATGTAAGCATGGAATACAATGGAATTGCAAGGAAGTGCTGTGGATAACTGTTACAATCACCTTGTTTCCCCCCCTTTTCCTAAGTCAATGCGGTTCAATGCGGTTCAATCCAGTACAGCCCAGTCAATACACTTCAATCCGATGCAATCCGGTCTAACGGTTTCAATCCTGTCCA
>JBBPTZ010001066.1:0-12182 GCA_038094315.1 Phylloporus cf. tubipes
GTAGAGGGACTAAGTGAAGAAGGAGAGGAGATGGACGAAGCTTGGGTTGTGGGCATGGTTTCTGCTTAACGGCGATGGGTTGTGCGAGCGTTGGAGGTAGTGATGGAAGGGGACGATGGAGCAAAGACGGAGGGGTGAAGGTTTTTATAGTTTGCTAAGGCAGACTTTGCATGTTTCAAGTCCTGCTCAGGGATCCAGGAGTCTTCTTCAGCTGAATATCCCTTCCATCAGATCAGGAACATGCGGGAGGACGGAGCTCCACGGTGGCATAAGATCCGTTCGATTTCGTACTCTTCTTCGCCTTCTATGAGGTCAGGTGGTGGCGCTGGGAAGTTCGGGCCATGGACGGGGTTTTCACGATAGGGCGATAACAGGGAAGCATGGAACACGGGGTGGATCTTCCATGTCTTCGGCAGGCGGAGTTGGTACGTGATCGGTGACAGTACCTTTGTTATCATAAAGGGGCCCTCTCGCTTAGGTGCGAACTTCGGGTTGGCGATGGAGCGACGGAGGTTTTTGGCTTCAAGCCAGACCTTGTCACCAGGGGAGAAGGGGGTGAATCCTCGCTTCGAGCGAGAGGCCATGACTTGACGAGCTAATTCGTGGGCGGCGAGGGCCTCATCGCGGGCGGCGGTGAGGGATTTAAGGCGGGCTTCTACCGCAGGTAAGGGGGACTCGGCTAAGATAGAAGGTAGGGCACGGGGTTTGAAGCCCATCATGAGGAAAAATGGTGATTTGCCGGTGATGGAGTGAGGACGATGATTGTGGGCAAATTCGGCATGGGAGATTTTGTCGGCCCAGGACGTCGGGTTACTACCGCAGAAGATGCGGAGGTAGGTTTCAACCTCTTGGTTGACGTGCTCGGTTTCCCCATCACTTTGAGGGTGATAGGCAGTGGAGAGGGAGAGGTCGTAGTTCAAGAGACGACCAAGTTCCTTGGCGAAGGATGAGGCGAATTGGGGGCCTCGATCAGAGATAATCTTATCATAGAGTCCGAAGCGGAGGTAGACTTTGTGGAAAAAGAGGGATGCAACCCCTTCAGCGGTAATCGTTTTCTTGGTGGGGCATAGAATTACCCCCTTCGTGAGTCCGTGGTCAACCACGACCAGGAGAGAGTCAAAGGAAGAGGAGGAGGGGAGATCCGTGATGAGGTCACAACTAACCTGCTGGAAGGGGCGTGTGGATGAGGATTTAATAGGAATAACGGGAGGCACAGTGGGGTGCGTGTTGGTTTTCGCCTGTTGGCAGTGGGCGCAGCCCTCAACATAACGATGGACGTAAGAAGCGAGGCCGGGCCACCAGAATTCGGCAGCAACAAGTTGGTGGGTTTTGAGATACCTGGGGTGGCCAGCAGTTTCGTGATCATGACATTGTTGGAGGATAGAGCGGCAGAGGGAGTCATCAGGGGGAACATAGATGCGATCCCAGTAAAGGAGAACGCCATCGCGGAGTTGCCAGTCGGCAAGACGGGAGCGGAAGGCGGGAGGGATGTGGCCATCGATAGCCTGGAGGGCTTGGAGGACAAGGGGATCATCTTTTGAAGATGATTGAATGTGGTGTGCCATAGTGGCATCGATGAGATTGACAAAGAGGGACGGGGGTAACAGGGTGACACCCGAGTTGTCATCGTCGGGTGGAGAGAGGTCAGGGCGGCGAGAGAGTGCATCTGGTGCACCAAGGAGTTTGCCAGGAACATGAATCATCTTTAGATCGAAGTCGGCAAGGTCGAGGAGCCAACATGCCTGGCGTCAGTTGAGTTCCTGGGGTTTGCGGAAGTAGGTAAGGTTTTTGTGGTCTGTGAAAACTTGCACAGGAAAAGCGGAACCATGGAGATAATGTCGCCAAGATTTAAGGGCATGGATGACTGCGAGAAGTTCACGGTCATAGATATCATAGTTTCATTCGGCCTGAGCGAACGACTGGGAGAGGTAGGAGCAAGGGTGCCAATCGCCGTTGGCATCAGTTTGGAGGAGGACGGCTCCAGAAGCGAATTTGGAGGCGTCGGTAGCAATGGCAAAAGGGCGTGTGATATCCGGGAGGTGAAGGACAGGTTGGGAGAGGAAGAGGCGCTTGAGGGTGTCAAAGGACATTTGGCATGCAAGGGACCATTTCCAAGAAGCGTTCTTCTTGGTGAGATCGATAAGGGGACGGGCGATGGTGGAGTAGTCAGGGATGAATCGCCGGTAGAAGTTGGCAAAGCCAAGGAAGGAACGAGTTTCTTTGACCGTCGACGGAGTAGGCCAGGATGCGATCCCGTCGAGTTTTACTGGGTCCATGGCGATGAGACCTGGTTTGACGATCATACCGAGGTATTCGACTTCATCGGCAGCGAACTGGCATTTTTCCAGTTTGAGATGCAAGTCAAGTTCCTGCATGCGCTGGAGGACACGCTTGGTGTGTTCCTCATGGGTCTTGGCATCAGGGGAGAAGATCAAGAGGTCATCCATGTAGATGACAAGCCAGCCTTCAGCAATCATATCGCAGAACGAGTCGTTCATGAAACGTTGGAAGGTGGGTGGAGAGTTGGTTAACCCAAAGAACATGACGTTGGGTTCGTAGAGACCCTTGTGGGTGATGAAGGCGGCCTTCCATTGGTCGCCAGCCTTGATACGAACGTTGTTGTAGCCCCAACGAACATCGAATTTGGTGAAAACCTTAGCGTCTTTGAGCTTGTCTACGAGATCGGAGATGAGGGGTAGGGGATAGGCGTTACGGATGGTGTGTTGGTTGACGTAGCGGTAGTCCTGACACGGACGGAGTTTCCCATCTTTCTTCTTGACGAAGAAGAATGGCGAGGCTTGGGGTGAATTCGATGGGCTAATTTTGCCAGCATCCAGGTTTTCTTGGAGGAAGTCCTCCGTGGCTTTACGCTCATCTGGCATAAGGGGGTAAAGCTTCCCAATCTTTGGGACAAAGGATTCGTCAAGGTTGATAGCATGGTCGTAGGGACGAGATGGGGGAAGGTGATCAGCGGTTTCTTTGGAAAATACGTCGGCGAACTGGGCGTATTTGGGGGGAAGGGTAACCTTGGGTTTAGCCTTTTCGGCTGCGATGGCTAGGTCCATTGCGGTAATAAGACGGGTGACCGTAGTGTTGGGAATATACCGGAAATCACCACAGATGATCCGGTTCATGATCCGTGCTTCGTTGGTCTTGACACAATAATGGTCTTGGGTTTCATAGTTCAGGTAGTTGAAAAGCCGGGCATCGGCAGTGGTGGTGACATTGACGTGTCGTGGTGGTGCCACAGGTGGGACGAAGTGGGAGTCATGTCGGCGGAGGTCTGCGGTGTGGGAAAGGTAGAGGTCTTTTGACTGGTCGTTGGCCTCAGGAATGGACAGGATTTGTTTGGACCAGTCGATGATGGGGCAAGCTGTGCGGAGCCAAGGAGTTCCCAGGATGATGTTGTTAGACCCACAAGAGATGACATGGAAGAGCATCCGGTGAATGATGCCTTCTACGTTGACGAAGAGGGACGTGGTGAATTTGATTCCGCCAGAGCGGTTGGTTGATCCATCTACGTTGCG
Organism: Phylloporus cf. tubipes; assembly: GCA_038094315.1. Classification (NCBI taxonomy): domain Eukaryota; kingdom Fungi; phylum Basidiomycota; class Agaricomycetes; order Boletales; family Boletaceae; genus Phylloporus; species Phylloporus cf. tubipes. The sequence continues at coordinate 3,528 of JBBPTZ010001066.1, forward strand.
GACAGGGAGAGGTTGGTCTAAATGAGTGGTGGGGAGGCGATGTTTGCGAACAAACTGCCAGTCAAGGCAGTTGATATCAGCGCCTGAGTCAATTAGAGCGCGGGTGTCGACGGTTTTAAGCGTATGCGATGGTTCTATGAGTTGAACAGGGATCTCCATAGATTTCACAGCAAGGGATACTAATACAGAGTTACGCTTATGGGAAGGAGGTACTCGTGTCGATCGAGGCTTCTGCTTTAAAAACCCGGGGAGGGTGCTGTGAAAGAGACTTGACGAACGATTGCTTCATTGTCGTCATCCTTGAGCTCTGGAAGATCTTCTTTGATTCTTATGATTCGCGTTTTGGCCATAGGTTTGGTGGGCGAGGTGAACACAGGGCAGGCTGTGCTAGAGTGTCCTGCCTTGCGGCATCGGAAGCAGAGGTTCTTCTCGATGCAGCGCTTATGTTCTTCGGGGGTGAGTTTGCCGACGCGCACCACATTGACGTCCATGGCGTTAGGATCCTTATCCGGCTGGGAGCGGCTAGAAGGGGTAAGGGATTGATAGTTTTGACGAAAGGGGTTGGTGTGTCATTTGGCGATTTCGTTGGCACGATCCCATTGGGTTAGGAACGTAACAGCCTTCTTGTACCATTCGTTAATGGTAACGGAGGGGGTGTTCATGGAAAAGATTCACTTCATCAAGCGATCTGGGATACCGGCAAAGTAGAAGCCGATAAGAACGTTTTGGTCTGTGATGCCCGAAAGGGCAACGTGGTTCTGGAATTGAGCGTTGTACTCGGTGATGGTAGGGGAGTATACTCTCTTCTTGTAGATCATGCGTGTGGTGGTGAGCCAAGCGATGGCGGTGTTGACTAGGTCGTGGTGTTTGAAACTGGCGTCAAAGGTTTTGACAAAGTCAAGGAAGGTACCAAAGGTAACAGTGGCACCAGCAATACAGTTTTGGGGGAAGGTAGTGGCCCAAGTGAGGGCGGATCCTTTGGTCATATAAGAGAGGGCGAAGGCGACCATTTTAGCGTCCGAGTCGTAGACGGCTTTGTTGACTTCCAGGTAGAACTGGACGGATTGAAGCCACTGAGTGGCATTAGCGAAGTCCCCATCAAAATGGGAGGGGGTTCTGAGACACAGTTCAGTGGGTTTGGTAGTCATGGTGGGGGTCGAGGGGCAAGCAGGTGATGGTGGGCGAGTGGAGAGTTGGAACAAAGTGCCTGTTTGAGTGATGGGCGTAGGCGAGGGTGGGGTGGGGGTGCGGGGAAGGTTCAAGTGTCCCAGGCTATGGGCAAGGGTTTGAGAGAGCTCACTCGAGATGGTTTGCTCTTCCTGGGTAAGGATTTCTTCATCAGAAGAGGTAGACAGAGACGCAGGTGACGAGTGTTCTGAGGCGGTGGGTTCCGAGTGTTCAGAGGGGTATCGTGGAGGGATTCTCCAGCGATCGAAGTGCGAGGGTAGACGAGAAATGGTGGACTATACGGCGATAGCCACAGAGAGAACACGCTTGTCTTATGTTACGATAGTCCCGGGTAGCGACTAGCGTAGTCTTGAAGTACCTGAGGACCAAGCGAGGGCGAAGGGGTGAAGGGCAAAGTGTCCTGGGGAATTCCTAGTGACAGACAACTGTTGCGATACGCAGGGAGTCGGGGAACCTCAAGGGCGTTGAGGTGACAAGGGACAAAGTGGTGTTGCGCAACAACAACAGTCGAAGCAACACAGAGGTCTATCAGAAGGAGACCTAAGACTCAGAGAGGCAAAGCCTTGGGACGGCTAAGGGAGCAGGACAAGGGGCACTTGGATTCAGGCAGATGTACAAGATACAAGGCAAGGGAGGAATACAAGCGATTAAGGTAAGGGCTAAGTACTGTTGTACAATGTTGTCGTAGGTGTCTTTCTTGTATAAAGCGCGAGTCGAAGTACGAGCAGCGGTATACAAAGAAGTCAAAGTAACAATGGGCTTACAGAGACGAGATACGTACTCAAAGAGGGCGGAGGAAGTGTCTGTGCAAAGGGAAGTAGCGTAGGAAGGAGACAACATAGGGGAAAAGGAATAAATTGTAACACCTGCCATGAGCTCACCCGGCTCCGCCAGAAGTCCTTCTGCACCACTGGAGGTGTCACAGATGATGGCTTCCAGAAGTTCATCACTGCTCGACCATCAACCCTAATGCCATGGATGTTGACACCATCCATCTTAACAAGCTCACCCCCGCTGAACGAGCCAAATGTGTCAAGGAAAAACTCTGCTTCCATTGCCACAAGGGAGGTCACAACACTGGAAATTGCCCCACTGCTGCACACATGTCCTCATCCCCCACCTTTTGCCACCCCCAGAACATTCACAACACCAAGACTACCCCTGCCCCAGCCGCATCTACCTCCTCCACACCTGCTACTACCCCCTCTGTCATTGATGCCTATGTTAACACCCTGAAAACTCAGGATAAAAACAAGGACAAGGTCCTCCAGATACTTAAGGTCTGCTTTGAGGATGCGCCCGAAGAAGACACTTCCGTCGCCACCATAGATACAAAGGATTTTTAGAATGGGAAGTCATTCTGACATCTTCTTCCCAGTCCATTTCCAATGTAATTACCGCCTTGCCCAACAAATGTACACTCCTCATCCCCATTAAATTGCAAGCCCTTGGAAAAATCGTCGACATCTTCACCCTCATTGATTCTGGCACCACCGGAAATTTCATTGATGTCAGTCTTCTAACCCAAGCTGACTTCCTCCTGCAATGTCTCCCACACCCAATCATTGCACACAATGTGGACGGCACTGCCAATGCCAAGGGAACAATCCGATGGAAGACTCAGATTGATCTCAAATTCCCCTTCACAGATGACAAGGAAGAACTTATGGTCCTAAGTCTTGGATGACAATGGATCATACTTGGTATGCCATGGCTCCAGAAATGGAACCCCCACATTGACTGGGCCAACAACTGCATCACTCTCCCTCGCAACCCACGCCCCATAGATGATGAACTCTACACCCACCAGCGATATCTGGTCCAATACCTTGGACTTGACATTGACCAGGAGATCTCTGAACTCTATGACTCTCGTTATGCCCCATCGGAAGACGTCAACAAGATCACCATCTCCACCCAACTTACACAAGAAACCGCATCCAAGGAGCAAGAGATCCCAGACTGGTGCAAGGACTTTGCGGATGTCTTCTCTGAAAAGACTCATGAGAAACTACCCCCTCATTGCTTCTATGACCACACCATCAAACTAAAACCCTCGTTTGTCCCAAAAATTACTAAAGTCTATCCTCTAAACCCTGCTGAACACGAAGCCTACAAGGCTTTTGTCGAGGAACATCTGAAGACCAGACAGATCGTCCCATCTAAATCCCCCCAAGCCTTGCCATTCTTTTTCGTACCCAAGAAGGACATTACCCTTTGCCCATGTCAGGACTATTGATACCTGAACTCCCACACCATCCACAATGCCTACCTGCTCCCACTCATCCCTGAGCTCATTGACAACATGAAAGAGTCCATGCTCTTTACTAAATTCGACATCTGCTGGGGCTACAACAACATCCACATCCGAGAAAAGGATCAATGGAAAGCAGCATTCATCACACCACTTGGTCTCTTTGAACCCACTGTCATGTTCTTTGGTTTCAACAATGCACCCCCCATGTTCCAAGCCTTCATGAATGACATCTTTGCCAATATGATCAGGGAGAAATGGCTCAAGATCTATATGGATGATCTGGGCATCCACACCAAGAATGACATCACTCTCCACCACGAACATACTCACTGTGTCTTGCAACGCCTCTGCGAGCATGGGCTATCCCTGAAACTGTCTAAATGTTCCTTCAATACACCCCGCATGGAGTACTTCGGTCTTGTCATCAGACAAGGCAAGATTGAGATGGACCTCACCAAGCTAAAGGCTATCCAGGATTGGAAGCCTCCCTCCTCTGTCAAAGCAGTCCGATTGTTTATGGGCTTTGCCAATTTCTACCAGAAGTTCATACCCGACTTCTCCAACATCGTCACCCCACTAAACCTCCTTACCCGGAAGAATGAACCATGGGCCTGGATAGGCTTCCAACAATGGGCATTTGACCGGCTAAAAACAATCTTCTCCTCCACCCCTGTACTCCTCATCCCTGACATTGCTAAGCCATTCTCCATCATGTCCGATGCCTCCCTCATTGCTGCTGACACAGTCCTTATGCAAACTGACATCAATGGCGACCTGCATCCCTGTGCATACTTCTCCTGCACCTTTGGCTCCACCAAGCGCAACTATGACATCTATGATTGCGAACTTCTTGCTGTCATCCTCACCCTGGCAGAATGGTGCCAGTATCTGCAAGGCACTGCCCACCCAGTCACCATTCTCACCGACCACAAGAATTTATCCTACATTAAGGACACTTGGAAACTCTCCCATCAACAGGCGTGGTGGTCTCTCTTTTTACAGGATTTCGACATCATCTGGCATGTGTTACCTGGCACCAAAATGGGACCTGCTGATGCACTCTCCTGCAAGGATCTTGTTGACACCTCCTCTGACAACTCCGATGCCTCCATCATCTCTGACCCAGTCGTTATCAATGCCCTTGACCTCACCCTCACGTGCCACATACAATTGTCCTCTCTTACCAACCCCCTGGTGCTTAAAGCCATCTGCAGTGTACAAGTAGGCTCCCTCCTCTTCCCTTGCTCCGCTCTCGAAGATTGGACGTTTAATGCTGGACACCTATACTATAAAGGTCACTTATACGTTCCCCTGGCCAACCGCTCTGCTTTGCTCCATACGCTTCACAAATCCCCCACTACTGGTCATGCTGGACGCTTTCACACTAAATCCCTCATTGAACAGGATTACTGGTGGCCCGGACTCGCTATCTTCGTCTCCTCCTTTGTCGCGGATTGTGCAGTTTGCCAAGCCTCCAAAGTCAACACACACCCCACAGTTCCCCCTTTGTCACCCATCACTTCCACTACCACCCTCTCCTTTAAACAGCTGTCTATGGATCTCATCACAGACCTCCCCCCTACTCAGGGACATGATTCCTTGTTGGTTGTGGTCAACCAAGGCCTTTTGAAGGGGGTAATTTTATGCCCTTGTTTCAAAACCATTAATGCTCTCGGCGTAGCCACTCTGTTTTTCCACCATGTGTTCAAACGATTTGGCCTCCATGACTCCATTATCTTGAATTGTGGTCCACAGTTTGCCTCTGCCTTTGCCAAGGAACTTGCTCACCTCCTGAAATACAATGTCCACCTCTCTACTGCCTACCACCCCCAGACAGACAGACAAACTGAACGCACCAACCAGGAGATTGAGACCTATCTACGTATCTTCTGCAGCAATAACCCATTATCCTGGCCCAATCTCCTCACCACTGCCGAATTCCATCATAATTCCATGCCCCACAGCACCACCAAGGTCTCCCCGTTCTCCCTCCTCCTTGGCTACAAACCCTGCTCCTACCCACCACTTGGAAAAACCATCCTCCCGGCCCTAGAGAAACATCTCACACTCCTTGACAAAGCCTGTGATGAAGCACTGGCCACACATGACTCAGCCCATTGGTGTTACGATTTACTCCTATTTCCCCTTTCTCTCACGGACACTATTTCCTTTTCCTCTACGATGACCCCTTTCTCACCCATCGGCTGATATTACTCATCACTTCATAGTCATCGTTTCCTTCCCACCTATAGCATTTTCCTCTCTTGCTTAGTCATGATTCTTCAACATTGTTCTACAACGTTCCTTTCCTATCCTAGTGATAATTCCTTTTCTTGCCCTTGGTCCATGCGCATTCTCACTTCACTTAAATACCAGTCGCATGCACATGTAACCCTTAAGCTATTTCTACTTGACAATACATCAAGTCAATCGCCTACTTCGAGTTTGTCTTGTCGTTCGCCTAGCCGCCCTCCTCAACAACGTTCCCAACAACGTTCCCTTGCCTCACCCTAGTCAGGCTTATGCCTCTAGCACTCTCCACGTCTAGTCAAGCTTATGCTTCTACCAACATCGTCCATCAGTCAAGTCTATGCTCGCCCCTACCTGGGTCAAGCGTAACAATTGGATCATGACAGCATGCTCCACCCGGAACTTCTCCCCCTGGAAAGTTGGAGATAGGGTCTGGTTAGAGGCCTCGAACCTCCGTATTGCATACCCCTCTCGGAAGCTTGGGCCCAAATGCTTGGGCCCATTTGAAATCTCTCAGGTACTATCTCCCCTCATGTACCACCTCCAACTACCACCCACTTGGAAAATACATGACATCTTCCATGCCTCACTCTTATCACCCTATCGCAAAACTCCTGCCTTCAGCCCCAACTTCACCTGACTGCCACTGGATCTAGTCAGATCAGAAGAAGAGTACAAGGTTGACAAGATTGTGTCTCACTGGGGCGTACTGGGACGCCGCAAGTACCTAACCGCATGGAAAGGCTATCTGTTGTTGGAAAACACCTGGGAATCCAAGTCTAACCTCCACCATGCCCCTGACATCCTGTCCACTTATAAGCAGGCTCGAAACCTGTCCTAGGTTGTACCCCCTTATTCTTCCCTGCTCGTATATGCCCCTTTGCCATGTCCTCATCCTCCTCTGCCTCCTCCAACTCCTCTCGCCCATCTGCTTGCATCTGGTCTTCCCATGCCACTTGCCCATCCGCTTTTTACACCTCCTCTACACCGCAATACTCACTGATAGCCACCTCCTTGGTATTGTCAAACACATGCCCCTCTTCTGGCTTGATGAAGTTTCTCAGGAACTCATTCATCTCTTTCTTGATGTCTCCACTACTCAGGTGTATCACAGTCAAGCCGCCCCTAGCAATCTACCTGCCCCTTTCAGTGCTCCCATGCATCTCCTCATCAACAACACCCCACCCGTATCTTGACCTTACTCCATCTCCATGGTTTTGCCAATTTTATAGAACAGATCCCCGCTTGTGACATTTATACTACCTTCCATTGTATCTTCCTATGCATGTCTCCTGAAGAATGTACCTGCTACATTCACTCCGCACTTACCCCGTCACCCCCACCTCTCCCTGTCCCCACTCCCGCCTTTATGCCACCTTTGGACCCCTCCTTCATCTCTGTCCCTCCTCTTGCCATGGCTCTCATTGACCGCATCTCCTCTCCTGTCCCATCTGAAACTCCCACCACAGTTGACCCTCCCACTGTCAACCCTTTTGACAGAAGTTGTCGCAACACCACTACTATTCAGACAATCCGTACCTGGATGGCCCACACTAAAGCAGGCAATGTATTCTCGTCTCCCACCCAGGTAGTTCCATCCACCCTCATCCATTCACCTGCCTCGGCATTAACTGAGTGCTTTCAGTGTCACACTTTGGGTCACTATCGCAAGAACTGCCCTCATTATTCCTGCCCTCACTGTCATGTACCTGCCCCAGGCCATGCTCAATCTAATTGTCTCCATGTCCAATGTGACATTTGCAGTCACTGGGGACATAGCGCCAGGTTTTGCCCTGGTCACCCATGCTCACGCTGTGCTCAGTTTGGGCACATACTCATTGACTGTCCATTTGAGAACTTATTGGCAGATCAGGCCAAGGATATTTATGGAGATAACCAATCGCTTATCCACCCCGGAGATAACCTTTAGAGGGTTTACAAGGAAGATTGAGCCAGGGACTCGATTGTTAGAAGGGGGTAATGTTACGGTTGTGTTATTATGCCGGTCTGTTTTCCTCTTTTCATTCACTTACTCTGACTCCGGCCCCTGTATTACTGACCTGGCAGTCCCTTTACCCCGCTTTCTGGCCTGACACCATTCCTTCGGATCCTACTGGACCAGGCCCCAGGCTTGTTCCTTGATATTCTTGTACATTTCATGGACAGCCTCACTCCTCTGCCGCTTCTTTCACAATGGCGTCATCATTCCGCATTTCTCTCACATGACTCATTCATATTAGTCAATCTGCAGTAGTTCTCTCTGATTCCATCGAGTTCTATTGCTTACATATGCTAGAGTACTTATACCTCTGCTGCATGTATAGTACTCCCCATTCTTGATCTGCACAATCTTAGCGTCATATCTTGAACCACCCCTGGACTTCTACTAGCCTCTGCATGCTACTGAGACACTCTGAGTGTTCCAAGGCCTTCCCCTTGAGAACCCCCTTCATATACCTTCGATCCGACGACTGCTCCATCGTTCATACCCTCAGATTGAACCTTGGCTACTCCCGATGTTCTGGATCCTCATTGCGATGCTATGCGTAACAACCACTGTGTAGCATGTACAGTGTCCACAGGTACCTACCAGTGAACAAAATTCTACCATCACTTTTTTTTTTCTTTTTGGACACTTCTCTCAATATTTATATAGCAACACACACATATATATTATTTTCTACTAAGGTACATTGTACATACAATATACTGTCGTTATTGTTATTGACATGGTGGTGGCCATTGTTACGATTCCTTCTTTTCTCCTTATACGCTTGTCTCCTTGTACTCCTTAGCCCATCCCAGCGACGCGTTGGACGCTCATTCCCTTTCGGCCAGTTAGCCTATACCCATTTCCCTTATCCTCCAATAGCCATTTGCACGCTAACCGGCCTATTCCCATTCGCTCCACTTATCTCTTATCACAGACGCTTTGTCATGAACGTTCCATCACGTTCCAT
>JBBPTZ010001067.1:0-12174 GCA_038094315.1 Phylloporus cf. tubipes
AGCGAATTGATAGACAGTTTGCAATGCCATTCAAAGACGACGCACGATCCGGATGACCTTTTGGGCAGAATTCCAGTGCTTCTCGATCAAGCACAATGGCCTGCTCAAGGTCCTGCAACCAGCCGAGTTGATTGTAACGAGTCCAGAGATGGATTGCAAGGCCATTCAAGGACAATGACCGATCTGGGTGACCTTTGGGGCAGAGTTTCAATGATTCTAGATGAAGTGCAATGGCCTGCTCAAGGTCCTGCATCTCGCCGAGCTGATTGTAGCGAGTCGAGAGACACATTGCAAGGCCGTTCAAAGATGACGACCGATCAGGGTGACCTTTTGGACAGAGTTTCAATGCTTCTTGATGAAGCACAATGGCCCGCTCAAGGTCCTGCATCCCACCAAGCTGATTGTAGCGAGTCCAGAGGCAGATTGCAAGGCCATTCAAAGATGACGACCGATCAGGGTGACCTTTTGGGCAGAGTTTCAATGCATCTTGGAGCACAATGGCCTGCTTAAGATTGTAGTGAGTCGAGAGACGGATTCCAAGGCTATTCAAAGACAACGACTGATCAGAGTGACCTTTTGGGCGGAGTTTCAATGCATCTTGGAACACAATGGCCGGCTCAAGATTGTAGTGAGTTGAGGGACAGATCGCAAGGCTGTTCAAAGACAATGACTGGTCAGGGCGACCTTTTGGACAGAGTTTCAATGCTTCTTGATGAAGCATAATGGCCCGCTCAAGGACCTGCATCCCACCAAGCTGGTTGTAGCGAGTCCAGAGACAGATTGCAAGGCCATTCAAAGATGATGACCGATCAGGGTGATCCTTGGGGCAGAGTTTCAACGATTCTAGATGAAGCGCAACGGCCTGCTCAAGGTCCTGCATCTCACCGAGCTGATTGTAGCGAGTCCAGAGACAGATTGCAAGGCTGTTCAAAGATGATGACCGATCAGGGTGATCCTTGGGGCAGAGTTTCAACGATTCTAGATGAAGTGCAATGGCTTGCTGAAGGTCCTGCATCCCGCCGAGCTGATTGTAGCGAGTCGAGAGACAGATTGCAAGGCCGTTCAAAGATGACGACCGACCAGGGTGACCGAACGGGCAAAGCTTTAGTGCTTCACGAGCGAGCATGATTGCCTCGTGAATGTAACTTGTCCCACCTCCTTGTGCAAACATGGCAGCGAGGGACTTTGCCCGTGAAAGCAACAATCTAACTACAAGTAAATAGTCATTTCATTGTGCCATATATAAACTGGTAAAATACACACCTCGTGAATCCATGAGCATGGCGAACATGTGAGAAAGCTAAGATGCAAGTTCGTTCTCAAATAACCTTGTCTAACTTACAACACTTATTTATTAGTTTGGACGCTAACAGAAAGGAGACACTACCTTCTGGAACCAGTTGGTCCACTGAACACGGTGGTTTGGGAAAACCTGGGATGCGCAATTGTAGGATGGATACAATGAGGCAGTCGATCACGTGCATTACCGCTCCCGAACACGGTATACCGCCTTCGCTGAATGCCTAACCGATACGTTCCATCTGCTGGAAGTACCCAATGCCATCCATACATGCCTCATTGCTGGGTAGTGTTGCGTACATTTTCCCTCTGCGCCCAAGACAGCAGGAGAACCAGCCATGACTGAGTGCGAAGACTCGGAACTAGTTCAGTGAATTCTTGACGATTGTCGCAAGGACAATGTATAGAAAAATCATCGGAGAGCTGAAACTGTGTTAGCCGAGGTCTCGGTGCACCTTGCGCTCGGTTTTAGTGAGGAAAGGCCTTTGTTTTTTATATTTCTACTGACCATTGTCCAATCTAACTCCAAATTGTCCACAGTCGAGCCGTACGTTACAATGCTGCCTTGCAGAGATGCATATCCATTACGGAATGACGCTGGATTGTGATGGACGTGTTCCTGATGTCGACCTTTAACTCGAACGGGAACCAGATGATGTATGGCAGAAGTGACGAAAACGTTTGCCAAGGACAGGAGCAGTGGCGAACTCGAAGAGCCAGCAGAATGCGGACATAAAAGATGACAACAGTAACAAACTATTTGATGAGACTGGTGATAGGTCAACACATTCATCACCAGCATACTAACAAATGCACTCACGGGTTGGGTTTTACGAGCGGATGACTTGCCCGTGACATTGTTATAAACTCGATCAGATCTTATATGGAATAACAGGAGATGTTGTACAGAAGGTAGAAACTGGCGTGACACACTCCCCATCATAATATTTCGCCCTGGAATTGATTAGCTGGAGCGTAACGGGCATGACTCAACGGTGTGCCACGATCAGACTAAAACAAACACGGGACGAAAATGAAGTGACGTTCGCTTGGATTTTCTTTGCAATGGCAGTAGACTGTTCTGCGTACTGATTCCTGTAAACAAATATGACGGTGCGCTTGGTTCCAGTGGTTGCGTGTTTGAAGGTTGAAGCGGGCGGGCGTGTAGCGTCAACAATTGTTAGAATTGTACAGCTCTGAGCTGGATCTGAAAAGGAGGGTGCCGCCGCCCCGCGCTCTCTCCAGCGACGGGAGAAACGGATGTACATCGACAAGAGCTCGTTGGAGGTGCACAGCGAGTAGATGGGAGCACTGGCAGCCTTCCGATTCGGGGAAGCAGTGCATCTGAGAACGCGGCGTCGGAAGGCTGCTCCCAGATCTACTCGCTGTGCACCTCCAACGACGAATTGGGCACAGGCTGAGCGTTTCGGGTCGACCTGGACGCATCACACGAGTCATCTCTGTCAAGCGGCATCATCACGCTTGCCTATACACGTATACACCATGATTAAAGCCAAAATGCAACGACGGGACCACATGGATAACGTGTTACAAAAACGGTGATCAAGGCAAAATTGACAATCGATGGTCAACATTAGCACGCGTTCTGCGTCAACTAAGAGGTAAAGGGGTTGGTTTGAAGAGAATAAGTAGACAATAACAGCTCTTCCTCCACATCGTGATTGGGGGCAGTGTGATCTTCAACGAGACCGTCGACAGTCATCCATTTGCATAGGAGGGAACATGACGTCGTCTCCAGACAAGTAGAGGATCCCAATCATAATGCGGAACGCGTGCGGATAAGAATAATATCTCACTGTCCCTGCTTCAAGTTCTTCAATGCGTGCAATAGTCGCAATATTTCCCCTGTCGAGCTAAAAAGTTCTTCATGTGTACCACGATCACACGTTCGTATTTCAAAAAGTATCTAGACACATGTCGGGTAGGGGATCACGCGAAGAAAGACAATGGAATATACATACAATCGGCATTCTGCACGGTCGACAGCCGGTGCGCGGCGCTCGTTGTCCGTCCCTTGGCAGCTTGATCAAGTGCGCCTTGGACGACCTTTTCCGAATGCGACCCTAGTGCGGATGTTTCTTCGCCCAACAAAAGTATCTTGGGGCTACGCAACAGCGCGCGCGCAATGGCGACCCGTTCTAGTTACCCGCGGTCATTGCAATCGCAATTGGAAACTATAAAGACAACTCACGCTTCTGGCCACCCGAAAGCTGTGAACCCATGCCACCGACTTGGGTCTCGAAGTCCACTGCGACGATCGTCGGTAGCGCGTGCGAAAGACTTACTCGGGGAGCGACTGAAAGAAATCCAAGATATTGGCATCCCGACAGACAGTTTTTAACCTTTCCTGCGTGACCTCGGATTCAGGCTTGATCGCACCAAGTAAGACGTTGACTCGGATAGTGCCGGGATACAACATCCGTTCGATAACGTCTTCGGTCATCACGACAAGGATTTGCGAACACGATACTTACAGCCTCCAGAGGGATGACCACGAACTTTTCCCAATATTCCTGAGCGTTGACCGGGTTCCCATCGAGTAAAATGTGATCCGACAGGGGATCATAGAACCGATCAACCAATTGAATGCCATAGAGATCATCAGAATTCGTCCGTGAGAAGTCATGCACACGACCGAAACGCACGATGATCATACTACAACCACTGGCGAAGGCAACAAATGTACTGAATCGGCATCGATTGAAGGCGTGGCGTCAAGCAACGAGATAACGCTAGTAACGACAATTTCCTGAGGAGATATATCAGGCATATATGATGACATCCTGGGCGTCGTGTATGTTTCTCCACATGCAGAAGTCGGCGTCATGGTCGTCGACGATGAAAAAGATAGCGTTGAGGGTCGCGGGCACGTTGCTGGTGGTCGCAGCGAGTACGGTGTCCTAAGTACGTCCTTGGCAAGCGGCGACGAGGAGCGGGACACCGATGAGTTTGGTGTGCCAGTCAACTCGGATTTGTGGATGGACCATGCGGCGATGACGAAGGCGGACGTAGAGAGTAGAAAGCGGCGTCGCGGTTGCATGTACTTCGCGGCCAAGGTGGTGGTGCCACAAAAGCACGAGAGCAAGGGAGTAAGGATGGAAAGGGCGACCACAGACTACGACGGTACGAGGGTGTGTGTGAGAGGGCGGAGTATGCCAGTGTGATCACGGCGTTCCAGTGTGAAGGGTTGCAAACAGGGGTGCAGCACACACGAGATGTGGGGTAATCAGCAAAGAACACGAGCTCGCGCAACGTACCGGGTGAGGCCCACCATCCGGCTGCGGCCACAATGACGCGGTGGTGGGCTGTCGCGATCACCATGTTATCGTCGTGCGCAAGTCCTTGCAACGTGACCCATCAGGAGGTCGCTTCATGGGCGTTTGCAGTCGCATATTTTCGATGAATGAGCAGCTATGCCCCACTTGCGGTCAGCCCTCGGACAATTAGCAGGTGCTATAACGAACCCCGCTATCAACGAACCAAAACAAACTCTAACACTATTTGGAGCCGAAGAATCCAGGCGTATTTATCCCAGTGGTTCTACCAAGCGAACGAGTCAGACGTAAGCAATCTTACTAAAGGTGACAAAAAGGTGGATACCTCGACGCGTTTAGCGTAACTTGACTTCGGTTTGATGTCAGTTCGCCAAAGGGACCATCCTCATGAGCTGCCCCAGGGTGTTGGACGCAGTATCGCGAGGAAAGACGGCGGAAGGGATGATGTAGGAAGTTATCTTGAAAGAACGAGTGGACTCCGTCGTATTCCCTCGGCCACTCAAGCTACCTCCTTGGCCGGTTTTTTCTTTTACTGAGATGAATGACTCCGCGCCGAGATGGCAGTGTGTACATTATCATGATGCGGCCGACCATCAACAGTGTTGCGTCCTTCAAGTCGAGTAGAAGTTCAATGGGTAGTGGAAATTGTGGCTGTGAGCTGCACGTACAAACCTTTACTATTACAGTAACATCTACCATTCCCCTGCTAACCAAACAAAGGACAGCCTAGTGGGAACGACAGTGTTCACCGCAACCTCCTCAAGATTGGCACCCCCTTCCGTTCTCTTGAACACCTTCACCCCTCCAACCCCCTTATCCCCAGAAGCAACAATGTACGCTTCACCACCACGCCCTGCTTGCTCACCAGACATCATCCCTCGGACTTGAGCGATCCCAGTATATACTTGGTTGCGCAAAACCAGTCGGTTGTCGACGTTCTCAAAGATCGCGATGGTGTCCCCACGAGGGTCTTGCGCGTCACTGGCAAAATTGCGATTCGACACGTATATGTATGGGACTGGATACTCTTCAGTCGATTCGGGAATGAGAATCTCCGCGGCTTTGAATATGGAACCAGCAGGTGCGTCAGAGGGAATGACCGATACGTTGGAGAGAGTCGGAGATGTGCCATTGGGGTAGGATGGGACCTCTTGGAGGGTCAGCGTGCTGCTCGCCTCGTGAAGGATATACAACATATTATCTGGGGAGCGGTCAATAAAACGGAGGAATGAGGACAGTACATACCCCTGATACGGATATGTCGAGGACCGCTTCCACTAGGCTGTTGAATCTCACCGTGGATGACGAAGCTGCCACCGACCTGCCCAACTCGCCAAATCTTGTCGGTACCCTGTAGAAGGCTGAGTTACTGTACTGAGACAATGCATTGGGACAAACTGACTGCATCAGGAATGAAGACTTCGCCACTATGCTCGTAAATCATGTGAGGTTCCGAGCCGAGTGGATTGTCATTGGGAACGGGAATCGTCAAGACATCCGTGTTGTCGCTGAAGTGGGTATCGTCACTCCATGTTGAAAGGAAAGCCACGGTACCAGAGTTATGCTGTGCAATAATCAATAATGTTGAAAAAGTTCGAACTCGGCGCATACATTGGGTACGCCTATCTGACCCGTGGAAAGAACAGCGCAGTAAGTTGGATGATCTCCCCCTGGACTGACTGTATCAACGAGAGTGAGATCACCCCCTTGACCAATGGTGAAAGATTGAAAGGCTCCTGGTGTGTTCTCGTTGGTCGCACTGGTGAAAAACACGACTGTTCATATCGAACCACAATCAATGGACAGAAACGACCTTACAACAGGACGCTATTGTTCGCCGGATGTAGACAGAGCCACGACGTGTTTGTGCCCGCGGTGTACTGACCGACATACGTCAAGGAGTTGGTAACAGTGTTGAACAGGTAAGATGCTATAAAGGCAGTTCGACCTCCAGCAAGAATTATAAAGCTGACCATCTTGGTTGGTGCACGGTGTGTTGGAACCAGAATATGAACGGCTAGATTGAGGATGTTCCTGGACACAGGGTCACTAGATACGACGTAGGTTATCAAGATTATCAAGATATAGGATGTAACGTACCCTCAGCGTTCAGAAGATGAGTGACTGAGGGAAAGAGGGAACCTGAATATTTGTTCGAGTTATATGCTGAATCCTTTGGAATACTAGACGACATGTGGAACCGAACAGCGCGTCAGCCGCCAACACGGTGGGTACAACACTTGGGTCCCCTTCGCCCGCGCAACACTTGTATAATAAAGGCCTTGGCGTGTGAATGAGCACAGCAAGGTGCTGCGGATGAACTGATCGACCGACGTCGGACTGACCCCATGGTTAGCCGAGATGACCATCGGCTCAACGACCACTCCGACAAGTATAGCTTGGCTAGCTCGCCCTCCAATCATAGGCCTCATATGGCCAGTGGTCATTTGTCAGGTTCAACTTGATCGGAAAAGAGACAGACCGGCGGGAAAAAAAGTGGTCTATCCAACCACAACGTAATGCATCAACACCTGGAAGCGGTGTCTGGGGTATTTTTCGTAAATGTCATTCGCAGACGTACTCACCGAGTCCTTCGGAATGATAACAGTCTCAGGACGCAAAATTTAGCGAGAAGACGGTCTCGATATCTGAAGCGAAGAGAGGTACAATGCCTTATAGCTTTGGAAAAGGGGTGTCGTCCTAGCAAACGACCTGAGATATGAATTTCAAGCTGTGTTCAAAAATCAGTAAAAAAAGCAAATCGATAGGGATGCATTATACGCCAATAGACCCTTGTCCTCGGGATGTTGGCGCTAAGCCTTTCATGAAGGAATGGCGGTGACCTTGTTAGCCGCCATGATTCCCCGATGATCGGATCACTAGTACGTGAATTACACGTTTATGAAGTATATGGGGTTTGGTTGCGCCATGTACCTGGGGGTAATCCTGAGTATTGGGGAATCTTTGGACCTAAACGTGGTCACAAGTGAGTCCGTCGACATCTGCGCTGTCATCAATTGTCACCGTTCGGACAGGTAAAGGCCACTCGGACGATGAGTACAAGGCTTCGCTTATAATGCAGTATGCATGGTCAAACGCAACGAGGAGTGGCGCGGCAGAGTCCGTTGGCAAGGCACAATATGAATCACAAACACGTTCAAATCAACGTTGACTAGCCTGAGACTAACCCTTGTTGTTGGTTCGTCTCTGCGATAAGATGCACTGACTATCGAGTCTAGTTATCCTCCTACCAACTGCCAGGCAATGGCATAACGTGTCTGTGGCACAACTCACGTCCCTGGCGATTATTGCACAACGTTCGTTTTGCTAACAGAGTCATTGAAATAAGGTTCTCTCGTTATCGAACGGACAAAGACCCCCATAAACACCATGTCCTCCAATATCATGGTACTCGTTGACGCTAACCTTAATCGGAAAGGTGGAACGTTCGGCTTCATCCACCAACTACGCACCCCCGAGCGTTTCTTGTTCATGCGCAATGTCTTCCGCACTGGACGACGTAAGGGCTACCGAATTATTTTCCCATTCGTCTAGTATGCTCGCTCACAGTCTGGTCCAAATGTCCATCTGATTCTTTGTCAACACAGTCGCCATAATCATCATTGTCGGATACGATTATGGTGAGCACCGCGTCGCGCTTTATCGTTTCAAGGTGTGACCATTCTCTTAGTTCTCACATTGTCAAGAGAGGTATTTTATTCGCTTCCTGCATCTTGCTTGATCACCAGTGATCGCAAAAGATAGACGAAATTTGGGTAAGGAAGGGTCGACTATCAGACAGTTCCCGAGTTTCTAACGATACCGCAGTTCAAACCCTGGACTCGAATCACCGTGCTGTTCTTTATCGTACGTGTTATCCCTTCCGATGCGCCATTCCGGACTAACCGTCCCAGGTTCGTTACGTCGGTCTTTGTTGGGCTTTGTGAGCTATCCAGTATCGTCGCACACAATATGGCTAATATTTCCAAGCAATCTTGCCCTCAGTATGTTTGACTAGATGTCAAGGTCGATTGGACTGACCGTTTACTTTTTTCCTAGTTGGCGGACTTCTCGTGCCTGGTCCCGTCAAAGTCAGTATTTCGCTTTATCTGCAGTCTTTCACTGACATTCGTGTTCTAATAGGCGTAGGTCCTGCCATCCCGACTGGACATTCTCTGACTAACATCAAACTAGGTGTATGTCCTTTTATGGCTCTCACTAACAAGACGTGATCCGGATACTATCTCTCAAAGGTGCCACGATGCTAGTGGTAGGTGACTGGGGATATGTATTGTTCCTTGCAGCTGCCGATCGTGAGTCGTCACGTTCCCTCACTAATGTTTCCTCACCCGTACGGCAGTGGTGATGATCCTGCGTGTTTATGCACTGTGGAGTCGATCAAAGGTCGTCCTCGTCATCCTCTTGTGCTGTTACGTACCGCAAGTCATCATGTCTGCTGCCTGGGAGATTTTATACACCATCCCTGATCGGACCATATCAGGTGTGCTATTTGTGCTAAATCTCAAGTCTTGTTCTGATCATGTGCAGTGTCCGTTGCCCAAACACTCGGTTTAAGAACGTGTGCCTATAGAGCATATCACGCAGTCCCTTCAGGAACATACAGAGCGGTTCCACGATATGTTCTCGGCGCTGCATTGTTGATTCTTGCTGCCATCCCGACCTTGAGACAGACCGTTTACACGTATAGATTCACAAAGCGCTTGCAGACGAGCGAGTCGATGACGTTGCTCTTGAGGGAAGGCGCGGTATATTTCGTCGTGTACGTGCTATCATCATCATTCGGTGTCGTTCACCACCGACGTGTTCTTCCCCCTACTACCTAGGAACGTGTTGTTCAACCTCGTCAACGGAATTCGAATACCGGACCTCGATACGTTTACGTTCCTGGACACCACCAGTTATGCGCTCTCGTGCGCTCTCATGCCGAGGTTCATCATGAGCATACGAGAGTTGTATCACGACGATTCACGAGATCGATTGCAGGACACCGGGTTTGGAGTGCCGTGGTCGGAACCGCTGGTGGCCTGGCGTATGAAGACGGTGATGACGGTGATGGTGGACGATATACTCGAGGCGGAGTGTGATGTGGAGGGCCGGGAGGCGATTCGTCTCAAGGCAGTTGGATTTGGCGAGCGTTGCTAGCGTCGAGTGTGCTGACGTTTTGCGCCACGTTTGATCTTCTGATCGTAGGCCCCGTGGACTTGGAGGGTTTTAGCGCGAGGTACTACGGACATCTCGCCATCTTTGACTCGTGGGTGACGAAGTATCATAACGATCTCGAGATTCGGAATGCAAGTACGAAATGTGTAGTGCAGTGGTCCTCTGGCACTCCGAGAGATGTCCAAGACTCGGTCGTCCTCGTCCTCATACCTCGTAGTCATCCCATCAGCCAGTTTGCAAAGATGGATCAGTGACAAGTATTTACTCATGAAGTTGTAGTAGGTACAACGTAGCATGAAACTCGAGCAGGAATCAAGGCCACACTGAAAAAAAAATCAAGACATCGAAACCAACAGAAACCATGTCAGCAAGTACGATGAAAAACTGCGAAAATGCAAAACCAGGAACACGGAATCATGCACCGAGGTGGACATACAGAATCCTTTGATCAAGCGGTATACCCTTGACCGTTCGCATCGTCTCATTCAGCGCGTACGCTGCCCGGGTATAATCCAAACCGCCCCCGTTCTCGAGCATGTATTCATAGAACGCCGACGTGATCTTGTTCGTCTCTGCATCGTCCACCGCCCACATCGTCCCAATCACAGATCGGAACCCAATGAACTGCATCGCCGACGCAAGATGAATCACCTCATCGGGACTCTCTTCGTCTCCAACGGTCGTATGACACGCGGAGAGGTACGCAAACTCGGGGTTCTCGGGCTCGCATCGGATGATCCGTTCGATCGTGAAATGTCCGTCCTGGAGCGCGAACGCAGATTCGAACGGCTTTTTCTGGTTGGGGAGACCGTGACATGCGAGATGAACCCATTCGTTTCTTGCGAGCTCCTCCGCGACAAGTGAGATGGAAGATTGCGCACCTTCGATCTGGGTAAAGCTGGAGAGACCATTGAAGCGCTGTCCGATCTCTGCGAGTTCAGAGGCAACAGATTGAAGTTGGGTCTGCCCGATGGCATTCGCTTGACCGACCGCAACGAAACGTTTACGTGTGCTGGTGGGTCTAAATGATGGAGCTCGCCTCGCGCGGATCAGAGCGCTCAAAGTAGGCGTGTAGGACGAGATGTAAAGTTTGGGTAAGGTCGGCTGCTCATTCCGCTGCGGACCAGCAGCGTGCAAGGGAAGTGTAGAGAACTCCCCAGTCGGGCACCACCAGATCCGTGACCGAGTCGGAACACACGTCCGAAGAAAATCGACGATCGGAGAGACAACCTGGTCCCAGAGTTTGCGTAAAAAAATTCTGAGCGGCTTCGTCATATCCATTCTCTTTGACTGAACAGCCAAGTTTTGGATCTCCTTCGACAAGTCTCGAACATCTTCTTGCGTGACCTCCAATGGGATATGAACAGGATCGCGATCGGGTAGGACCACGACCGCATCGCAGCCATATTGACTTGCATTCACAATGATTACGGGTCCTCCACTGGCGGCGCGTCGCAAGTCAGAAAAGAGAGGTGACAACAAAAATCGCGAGAAACGAGGTAAGGCACGAATATTGTCCACGATCGTTTTCAGCTGCGAATTGAGATAGCACAAACGCCCATGCTGGTCTGTATCTGGCGAGTTGAGAGCATCACGAATGAGTGACGTCATATGACTAAACTCGTCCGCCAGCGTCTTTCCGATCGGACCAGATGCAATGACATCGTCGAGCGGGGAATGAAGCCGAGTGAGTTGACCCCAAAAGACACCCCGGCCTTGTTCGAGAAGCTCCACTGCACGAGCAGGAGCAGAATTGCGAAGACATGCTGAAAATGCGTCTACTGCGAGCGAGGCCGTGGCTTTCTTGACGAGAGAAAGGTGCTGAGGTAACGAAGGTAAACTGGCGAGATGCTCGGAGAGTAACCGAAGACATGTTTCATACGCCAGAATTGTCGACGGATGGTGGTATTGTTCAGCAGTATGGATCCATTTCCTAACAGCAGACAGATCTGATGATGATACCATCTGAGGAGTGTTTGCCAGCTCAGCATAGACACTGAATAACTCTTTTTGATCCTTTGGCTTACTCGACCGCTTGAACTGTGTGCGAAGAGGGATTGCAAGGGTGTTCAAAGACTTCGACCGATCAGGGTGACCGGGTGGGCGGAGTTCCAATGCTTCTCGACTAAGCATAATGGCCTCCTCTACATCTTGCATCCTGCAAAGCCTGTTGTAGCGAGTCGAGAGACTCATTGCAAGGGAGATCAAAGACTTCGACCGATTGGGATGACCCTTTGGCTGGAGCTCCAATGCTTCTCGACCAAGCAGAATGGCCTCCTCCAGGTCCTGCATCCTGCCAAGCTTATTGTAGCGAGTCGAGAGACGGATTGCAAGGCAGATCAAAGACGACGGCCGATCAGGGTGTCCTTTTGGCTGGAGTTCCAACGCTTCTCGACCA
>JBBPTZ010001068.1:0-12158 GCA_038094315.1 Phylloporus cf. tubipes
CCAGTAATCAGTTTACTTCCACCAATCTTTGCTTATTTTTTATCTTTTAGATATTTGTTACGCTTGACCTGGGTAAGGGCGAGCATAGACTTGGGTAGCATGTGCGATAACCAGGAGTGTGAACTCAACTGGGCATGGAGTAGTCCTAGAGATGCGAACCTGACTAGATATTGAGATAGAATGAGAAGGTCTCGAGGGGATAGTGAGTTGGAGGGGGTGGCTAGGTGAACTACAAGATGGACTTGTTGTAGGCAATCAGCTTGGTGTATTCCCAAGTAGAAATAGTTTAAAGGGTACATGTGTGTGTAACTGGTATTTAAGTAGAAGGAAATGCGCACGGACCAAGGATATGAAAGGAAACTATTGTCAAGATAGGAAAGGAATGTTGTGGAACAACATAGAAGGAATATGACTAAGTGAAGAGAAAGAAACGCTATAGGGTGGAGGGGAATGATGACTAGTAAGTGGTGAGTAATCAGCCAATGTGGAGGAAATGAGTCATCGTAGAGGAAAAGAAATGGTGTCCATGAGAAAGGGAGGAAAGAAAGGGGCAAATCGTAACAATATTTAGTTAAGAGCAATAGAAAAGTGTTTGCCAAAAATAGTAGATGAAAGCACTAAGAGTAATAATAAGCAAAGTTAGTTCTATTATCAGTTTTGATAGTTATTTATCTGCATGTTGAATAAGGCTGATATTTTACTTACTATACTAGTTCATATAACTATTGAAAAAGTGAGAATTAAAATATTGAAAAGCATTTGAGTTATAAATGCTACATATGTTACAGATAATAACCCAATAGACTTGGACATTTTCTTTTCTTTCCCTCATCTTATCTTATTAGGGTTACCCCATAAGATTAGCTTTAGACTTTGCCTGTATGCAAGACATAGCCCTTATCATACATAAAGCCACATCACCTTTCCAGTTTGTGGCCACTTGGCTATGTACTTTTATGCCTCATGTCTTCTCTTGCTCCATACAGTATCTTCATGATATGCTTTCATGCTTCTATCTTTTCTAATCCATGTGTTATATGCATATTATGCTCTATTCCTCTAATACATGCACACATCATATGTTCTGCTTTCCTTTCATTCCCTCACAGCCTTATGGCTATTCCCTCATGGTGACCCATGTGCTGTACATATTGCATGGTCATACATGGACACATATTGGTAGATTAAGTACAAGTACATATGTATACAGTGGCTCAAAAAATATCCTGATGTTGGATCATTTTGAAAATGATGACTAATTGCCAGACATCAAGAATAAACAAGACCAAATAGTTGCAGATTGAAATGAGATACATGCTCTTGGCATCCTAACACCACTTATATCATCTAATTTGGTTGTCATGCCACTAAGATGTAGCCATTTTAAAATGATATGTCATTGGAACATTTATTTGAGCATCATCTCAAGTCTAGACTTTTAGTATTTAGTGTGTCCTCTCTTGGCATTAATCACTGTCTCTAGTCTCCTAGATATTGTCATATGCCACTTTTACAAGTTCAACTCTGGATCTCCGCTTCTCAACCCCACACCAACTTTGGGCATATTCTCCTATTCTCTGGTCACCTAATCCTCAAACCATTTCCATTACCTTTTTGTACATTCTTGTTTTTACTTACTCCATTTGTATTAGTTTTGCTTCTTGTTCCCTTCTAATAGACCTGTGCTTTGCACAGCTCCAATACTTCAGTATTCATACTTATGTCTTACTCATTTCCTTGTTCCATCTTACTAATATTTGTAATACTCTGGTAACCCTCCATTCTGGCTTATGAATCCAGTATAACTCCAGATATATATAAACTATGTACTTTGCTCTGTATTTTTCTCAGTTCAAATATCAATTTAACTTCCTTCTAATCTCCCTGCACTTGAGTTTCCTGACTCTCCTCTCTGACCTTTAACTCCGAGAACTGCAAGTACAAGGGCATAACACATATATCCTGTGCCAAGAGTCCTTGCCTCCCTGATCCACTTTGTACCCATCAGTACTCCAAAACTCTGGATCCTCTACCTAGAAGGACCTGAGTTTAACAGGCATGCTTTTTATCAATTTCTGACACTCCTTAACCTTAATCTTACCCCACTCCATTATAATTCTTTTCCAAAGTTCCCATACTCCCTTTGAAGGTCATGATGTACACAAGATCAACTTGTTTTGCCTTTCCTACCTTTGGTTTCATTGCCCACTCTTCATGGCCATTGCTTTTCTGTCATATGCCAACATCCCGATTGCTGCAAAGGTCAGGCTGGAATGTCATCCTGAAGACAATTCACATCCAGACAATTTCAAACTTCTCTCATTGATTCTTGGGCAAAGAATCAAAGCCAGTCCAATGGTTCAATTGTTGAGTATGTTTTCTGACATCAGCAGACAATAACACCTTATACTCAATACATTGGAATGCAACTGCAATACTCACCATATGTTTGTATCTGACAAGGAGTGGAATTGCAACATTCCTTTCAAGATCTGTCTATTGGAACTAGATGATGACAGGGTCAATACCATCCTGAGCAACATGTGTTCCTTCCTACCCCTGGCACATGTCCAGATTGTCCACAGCTACAATCCTCTGTTCAAGTCAGCCTTTTGCAAACATTTTTTGGAGCTTATTCTGAATGTGCAGCACATCAAGCTGAGCTATGGCACTATGCCAAACCTATCCTCCCTCTTGTCTGTTGTCCATTAGAAGGATCAGATCAAACATGGGCTCATGCGCCAGATCTATGCATTGACATTGAGAGTGCTAGAATTGTACCACATAAGGGCTGTGTGAAGCTGGCAGAATGGGTTCATTGACATTTTGAAACCTCTATACAACACACTTGATAGCTGCCCAAGACCTATTGTGGAACTTGTTGTGAAAATATGTGGTTTCTTTCAAGTGGAAACTGGGGATGACTTGGAGGAAGAATCAGATGAGGATTTTCATGGGGCCTAAAGTGATATTATGTTTGCTACTCAGTTTCTACTATGCTAAAAGTTTGTACCACCAGATATTGTGTCTATGTTGACCTGAGCTTTTTGGTAGTGTCTCAATATGTGGATGGAATAGACCCAGTATATTTTCCACTAGCAATAGTATGGCATTTGATTTCATTGACTGGTGAATCAAAAAAATACAGTAGAAGATACAAGTTGAAAGTTTCCACTCCAGCAAATTGGTATGGAACAACAAGCAATCAGATCAGATTACATGTTTGAATCTGAGTCAAGTTGCATACCAGCAGTTCTTTTCTGTGTCCACATTGGGAAAACTGGGTACTGCACTGCCATTGTTATCATGGATGTGGTAGTGTTACTGTTGTCTTGTCATTATTGCTGTAGTCCACCACATTGTCCAGGTACAGTGATGGTGTCAAATATTGAAAAAAAAGTGAGCCTAACTCGGATCTAACCCTTATGTATACTTTGTTACACTTTTCCTTATCTTCTGTTACACTTTCACTTACATGTGCTTGAGGTGTGGTTGAATACACATTTCACAATGTCTCTGGAATTTGTGTTCACAGGTGAGCAGAACTGCACATTTGTGTTCTGTTTTTGTAAATAGATAAGCCTAACCTAGGACCTTACCCTGTCTCATCAATTGACCCTGTCTGAAAAACAGGACTTGGATAATAAAGAAAGTCCTCAATTCTCCTTGTGTCTTTCCAAGTGGTGACAGAAGTAATCTTGACTGACTCAATCAGGACAAAAGAATGTTACGAAATTTTGATTGAATGGACAATTAAAAAAGAAAGTTAGTTTGCATGTCCAATGTGCATCAAGCTATAAAAGGAGCCTGTCAGTAACATATCAAGATTAACATTCAGAACAAACAAACATCTATACACAATGAACAAACAAACCACAAACTCTGAAAGGTGTGCTTCACAGATTGATATAGCAAACACAGAGACTTAGCTACCCACATCAGCCCTCATTTTGTCAAGTGTGATTCAACAATTGACCAGATCATTCCAACTGGCATAAACAACAACATAGCTTATTGTCTTTCTGTTATCACAGTGTACTATTCATTACAAAAAAGCTATGCATCAAGTATGGTCACTTCATAGAACTTTCCAAAGCCTATGTCCTGTGATACATCACTTCAAACACATCCATCCCTGTTTCCAAGGTCTTTTGTGCATTTGTGCACAATGAACGTTATTATAAAAACATTGCATAAATTAAGAATTACATAGCATAAGGTATAGAAGCAAACATCTATGCATTGGAAATAGAAGGTGCTGCCTTTGCATGTAAAAGAACTGTGACTAGCATAGTGGTAAAGTCTAAAAATAATCTAAAAGATAACTGTGATAAGATAAACATCACACATCTGATAAAATAGGAGAAAAGAAAAGAAAGAAAAGTACTAAGTCTGTTGGATTGTATCTGTAATACTACCCTCTCTATAAATTGTATTCTAGATGATTGAAAGATATGTCATTTATGTTACACTTGATCCAGATAGGAGCAAGTGTAGTCTTAGATTACAGGGACAATGTCAGCAGGAGTGTGAGCTCAACTGGACATGGAGAGATCTAGAGACATAGGCCTGACTAGAAGGCTGAGGCTAGAAAGTCATTTGAGCACAAGGAGGAGTTGAGGAATGTGGCTAGGCAAACAACAAGACAAACTCAAAGTATGCAATCAGCTTGGTATATTTCCAAGAAGAAATAGCTTAGTATGTATATGTGTGTGTGACTAGTATTTAAGGGAAGGAGAAAGGTGCACAGACCAAGGTAGTAAAAGGAAACTATTGCTAGGATAGGAAGAGAATGTTGTGGAACAATGTCAAAGAATCTGCGACTAAGATTGAGAGGGAATTGCTACTGGGTGGGAGGAAATAATGACAAAGAAGTGGTGAGTAAATCAGCTGATGGGGTGGGAAGGAGTCATCATAGAAGAAAAGGAACAGTGTTTATAAGAGATAACAAAGATAAAGGGGTGAATCGTAACATTACCCCCCTGTTATGTCCAAAGTAGCCACAAGGATCATTAGAAATCATCAAGATCTCTACCTTCAGGGGATCCACACATGTTTACATGTGCTTCAGCATTATGGAAGTCATGGTAATTGCTGTAATCCAAGATGGGGTCTGCAGTATCGTCATAGTTATCATCAGCAGGTTGGGGAGTAAAGGGAGGAGTGAAGGGTTGCTGGCCTAACAGCCTACAGGTTTTAGCAGAGGTCAAGCCTTGCTTAGGTAGAAAAGCAAAGGGGTTAACAGTGGCTCCAGTGTCCGATGGTTCATAGTCTATTGAGAGGGTTGTCGGATTTGACAGTGGTGGAGGGGGCAGTGACTTTGAATGTGGCCAGGGGCAAAGGCAAGACAATGAGGGCATTGGTAAAAATGGCAGTCTTTTCTTAGATGTCCTAGACAGTGACAGACAAAGCATGTATCTGTGTAGCAGACATGGGAGTGGAAAAGAATGGGGTCATCTTGGATGCACATGAATATGGGGAGGTCCAGGTGGGGGGGGGGGTCAACAGCCTGCAGGGCAGTGATTTCAATGGCATTGAGTGGTTCAGATGAAGTGAACAGGATGGAGGGGAAGGGAGTGAGGTTGGGGAGGGTGGACTGGAAGAGAGAGGCCAGGGGGTGCAGGAATATTGCGAGCAGGGGGTATGTGTGCTCTAGCTTGAAGAACTAGGTCAATGTTGTGGCATAGGTCAATCATGGACAATTGATTGAGGGCAGTGATAAGGTGGGCCTTGAGCTGAGCAAGATTGGTGCAAGTGACAGAGATGGCGAGAGTCAGGTTGGTGGTGAAAGTGTCCTCACTAGCCATCAAGGTGTAGTTGATGAAGGCTTCAAGGGCCAGAATATGGCCGTGGGCCTTGACCAAGAGGTCAAGGGAAGAGTCAGTGTCAAGGATGAGGTCAATGGATAGGGTATAGCAGGGGTCAGAGATCATAAGCCCTAGGAGGATGTCATTGTCATGAAAGACATTGTTGAGATGGTGGGCAAAGGTGGGGAGGGGAATGTCGGTGAGGTCAGCAGGGATGGAGTAGGTTGGGGGAAAGGACATGGCATTTTGTCTGAGGGTGGGTTGTCTGTGGTTTATATGCATTTTGAGGAAAAGGCAGAGCAATGGGATCTTTTATAGGCTTCCAGGATTTCAAGGGCTGATTGGAGTTCCGCTTCAGGAAGCCAAGAATTTTCTTCTGCAGAGTACCCTTTCCATCAGATCAGGTAGTGAAAAGCTGACAGGTGGCCATGATGTCATATGATATGTTCTATGTATTTCAAAGTGTTCCTCTCCTTTTATTAGTTCCGGGGGTGGTTGAGGGAAGTTCTGGCCATGTATAGGGTTTTCACAATAGGGTGATAGCAAGGAGGTGTGAAACACGTTGTGAATCTTCCATGTCTGTGGAAGTCAGAGTTGGTAGATAATTGGGGATAGGATGGTGGTTATCGTGAAGGGTTCTTCATGTTTTGGGGTGAACTTGGGGTTTGCAACAGATCATTTGAGGTTTCTGGCTTCAAGCCAGACTTTGTCTTTCTACTTAAAGGGGGTGAAGCTGTGGAAGTTTTGAGCTTTCATGGTTTGGCAGGTGAGTTCATGGGCAGCCAGTGCTTCATTGTGTGCAGTGAAGAGAATGCGGAGGCAGTTTTCAACTGTGGGGAGGTTTGTTTCTGATACAATTGTGGATAGAGAGTGGGGTTCATATCCCATTGTGAGATAAAACAGGGAGTTACCAGTGACGGAATGGGGGTGGTGATTGTGGGTGAATTCAGCTAGTGAAATGAATTGCACCCAAGAGGAAGGGTTGGCGCTACAGAAGATCTAAAGGTAGATTTTGATCTCCTGGTTTATGTGTTCAGCTTCTCTGTCAGTCTGTGGGTGGTACATGGTAGAGAGGGCAAGTTTGTAGCCCAGTATCCTGCTAAGTTCTTGAACAAAGGCAGAGGCGAATTAAGGTCCTCAGTCAGATATGATTTTGTTGTATAGGCCAAAGTGGGAGTAGACTTTGGTGAGGAAAAGCACAGCGACACCTGCAGCATCGATGGTTTTCTTGGTTGGGCAGAAAATTACCCCCTTTATAAGCCCATGGTTGACCACAACCAATAGGGTGTCAAAGCCATCGAAGAGGGGTAGATTTGTAATAAGATCGCAGGAAATTTGCTGGAAAGGGTGGGTGGCAGAGGAGGAGATAGGGGAGAGTGGGGGGTGGGTAGGATGTGTATTTGTTTTATTTTGCTGGCATACGGTGCAGCCTTCAACATATTTGTGGACAAAAGTGGTGAGTCTGGGCCACCAGAATTCACTGGCAACAAGTTGCCATGTTTTGAGATATCCAGGGTGCCCAGTGGTGGTGTGGTTGTGGTGTTGCTGGATAATGGACCAATGGAGGTCTGAGAAGTCAGGAATATAGACATGGCCTTGGTAGGTGAGAATGCTGGCATCAAACTGCCAATCTGAGAGGTGGGAGTGGAATTTGGTGGGGACTTCACTGAGGAGGGAGTGAAGGGAATGAAGGACAAGGGGGTCTGACTCGGAGAATTGAGCAATTTTGGCAACAAGCTCAGTGTTGATAAGGTTGACAAAGAGTTCTGGGGAAAGAAATGTGATATCCTCATTGTCTGTGTCAGTGGTGGGGAAATGGTTGGATGAGCAAGAGTGTGTGTCTAGGGCGCCAAGTTGGTTGCCAGGTACATGGGTGAATTTGAAATTGAATTCTAAAAGGTCAAGAAGCCAGCAGACCTGGTGGTGGTTGAGCTTTTGGGGTTGGTGGAAGGTATGTCAGGTTCTGGTGGTTAGTAAATACTTGTACTGCAGTAACGGATCCAAGGAGATAGTGTCACCATGTGGCGAGGGTGTGCATGACAGCTAGAAGTTCTCTGTCATAGATGTCGTAGTTTTGTTTGGTGGATCCAAACGTCTGGGAAATATAGGCACACGGGTACCAGTTACCATTTGAATCATGTTGGAGCAAGATGCTGCCCAATGCATGTTTGGAAGCATCGGTTGCAATGGTGAAAGATTTGAAGAGGTCAGGCATACAGAGGACTGGTTTTGAGATGATGTAGTATTTAAGCTGTTTGAACAAAGTTTGGTATGAAAGGGACCAGGACCAAGGTTGGTTCTTCTTGGTAAGGTCAAGAAGGGAGTGGGCGATGTCAGAGTAGTGAGGAACAAATCAGCAGTAGAAGTTGGCAAAGCCTAGAAAGGAGTGAATATCTTTGACACAAGTAGAAATGGGCCAGTCTGCAATGCCAAAAAGTTTGACAGGGTCCATGGTGATTTCGCCAGGTCTAATAATCATGCCAAGGTATTCAACTTCCTTGGCTGAGAACATGCACTTTTCCAACTTGAGGCAAAGTTGGAGTTCTTTCATTCGTTGAAGAATTTTCTTGGTTCATTTTTTGTGTTCAGCTTCATTGTCAAAGAAGATAAGAAGATCATTCATGTAAATGATGAGCCACTCTTCAGCAATAAGGTCTCTAAACAAGTTGTTCATGAATTGTTGGAATGTAGATGGAAAGTTGGTCATGCTGAAGAACATGATGGTTGGCTCAAAGAGCCTTCAGTGGGTGATAAAGGCAGCCTTCCATTGGTCACCTTCTTTGATGCAGATGTTATTGTAGCCCCATTGGACATCAAATTTCGAAAAGTACTTAGCTCCTTTGAGCTTATCAATGAGGTTGGAGATTAGGGGAAGGGAGTAAGCATCCCAGACAGTGTGCTCATTCAGGTACTGATAATCTTGGAATGGGTGGAGTTTGCCATCCTTCTTTTTGACAAAGAAGAAGGGGGATGCTTTCAGGGACTTGGAGGGTCAGATTTTCCCAGATTTGAGGTGTTTGTCGACAAAGTTGTTGACAGTCTGTCATTCATCAGGGGAGAGGGGATAGAGTTTTCCTATTTTAGGGACAAAAGAGTTGGTAAGGTTGATTGTGTGGTTGTAAGGTTGTGATGGGAAAAGTGGTGTGTTGGTATCGTCTGTGAAGATGGAGGCATATTCTGAGTACTGTGGGGGAAGGGTAGGTTTCGGCTTGGAGAAAGCTGCTTCTTGGGCAAGGAGGGTGGAGGTGGTGATCTTTCACACTGTGGCCATGAGTTGGGGGTTGGCAAATCAGGAGCCACATTGTTTGATGTGGTTGATGATATAAACGAATTGAGCACAGTCAGTGAATTTCTTGGGCAATTCTGCCTGAAGGTAGTGGCAGAGCCCCTCCATTTCCTAATGGTCAAGTGAGATGTATTTGGGGATTCAAGGTTTGGGAGTTTGGGAAATGGGTCAGGAGTTTTTAGATAGGGAGGCAGCATGAGTGGTGAGGTGGGAGAAGGAAAGGTCAAGGGATTGATTCCTAGTTTGATCAATGGTAACAGTGCCCTTTTCCCAGTTGATAGTGGGATTGGTGGTGGTGAACCAGGAGTGTCCAAGGATAATGTTCTCCTTTCTGCCATTCATAACATAGAAGTGGATTTTCTGGATGACATCACTGATTTTGATGAAGAGGATCACTTCATAGCAACATTCTGTATTGGTGGACTTGTTAGTGTTTCGGATGAGGAAGGAAGAGGGGAGTTTCTTGGTGGGGACATGATTTCATTTAATAAAATCCCAATCAATACAACAAATCTGGGTGTTGCTGTTTAAGAGAGTAGTTGTTTCAACGACTTTGAGGGTATCTTTGGATATGATAAGTTGAATCAGAATGTACAGAGAATGGGATTTGGATTCAGTCTGAGATACGGTTACATTTCATATGGAAGCTACTTGTGTCAGGAAGTGCTTTCTTTCTAAAAATCCTGCTGATATTCAGCAAGGGCAGAGTCTAGGTTGGTAGAGAGTTATCTGATGACAACTTCTTCTTCATTTATTTCTTGGATGGAATCTGTAGTGGCCTTGACAGTTCCCACCTTTTTAGCTGGTGGGTGGAGGTTGGAGCATTGGAGAAAAGGGGGAGGGGAAGTTCTGGGGCATTTTTAGGCGAAGTGGCCCTTCTTGCGACAACAAAGGCATAATCCTTCTTTGATGCATTTGGTGTGTTCTTCAGGGGTAAGATGGGTAAGACGGTCAACATCCATGGCATTGGGGTCTCTCTGTGTTGCATGGTTGGAGGTGCAAGGGTGGAAGGAGGTGGTGGTGGAATGAGATTATTGTTTTGCGATTTGGGTGATATGGCCTTTCTTCCAAATGAACAGATCTATTTTTTCATACCACATGGGGGTGTTGGTGGGGAAGGTGTCTAGGGAGCACATGTGATCCATGAGCCAGGAGAAAATACCTGCTTGTAGATAGGTAATGATAGTGGAGGTGTGGGTGGTTTTGTCCAGCCTGGCTTTGATGACTTTGAGTTTGAACTGGAAAAGATATTTGGAAAGGAACAAGTTGTTCTATACCCTGGTGTTGGTGAGCCAAGAGATGGCTTCAGCTTATATGTTCATACTTTTGAATATTTTCTCAAAATCTGCAATATGTTATGCTTGACCTGGATAAGGGTGAGTGCAAACTTGGGTGGCAGGGGCAATGACCAGAAGCGTGGGCTTGACTGGGCATGGAATGACTTTTAGAGGTGTAAGCCTGACTAGTTATCAAGGTGAGAGTAGAAGGGTATGAGGGAAGCTAGGTTGAGGAGGGCAGCTAGGCGAACGACGAAACAGACTCATAGTAGGCAATCAGCTTGGTGTATTCCCAAGTAGAAATAGCTTAGAGAGTACATATGCATGCAACCAGTATTTAAGTAAAAGGGAATGTGCACTGACCAAGGATACAAAAGGAAACTATCATCAAGATAGGAAAGGATTGTTGTGAAACAACATAGAAGGAATATGACTAATCGGAGAGAAAGAAATGTGATAGGGTGGAGGGAGATGATGACTAGTAAGTGGTGAGTAATTGGCTGATATGTAGGAAGGGAGTCATTGTAGAGGAAAAGAGACGGTGTCCATGAGAAGAAGAAGAAAAGGGGTGAATCATAACATTACCCTCCTGTTATGTCCGAAGTAGCCACAGGGACTACTAAAAGTTGTCAAGGTCACATCCTCCGGAGAATCCACACATGTTTGCGTGAGCTTCAGCATCATGGAAGTTGTGGTAATTGCCATAGTCCAAGATGGGGTCTGCCATGTCGTCCTCAGGGTCTGCTGTGGATTGGGGAGTGAAAGGAGGGGTGGGAGGTCGCTGATCTAACAGCCTACGGATTTCAGTGGAGGTCAACCATCTGTCTGGGAGAAAGGTGAAGGGGGTGACAGTGTTACGGTCGTACTGCTGTGTCAGTCTGTTTTTCTCTTTTCCTTTGCCTATTCTGACCCCGGCCCCTGCTGGGAGCACTATCTCTTCATTGTATCGCTGAACCGGCAGCTTCTTTATCCCGCCTTCTGGTCAGATGCCGTTCCTTCGGATCCTACCAGAACTGACCCCGGACCTTATTCTTGATCGTTCCGTACATTTCTATGAACAGCTTCTCTCCTCCGCCGCTTCTCTCATAACGGCGTCGTCACTCCGCTATTATCCCATTGACTCATATGCACTTACCAATCCGCAGTAGTTCCATCCGCTTCTACGGACTTCTATCGCTTACGTACTACTGAGTACTTATACCGCCGCTGCCTGTACTTGTAGTCTCATTCTTGATCTTCGCAATCTAGCGTTGAGTCTTGAACCAACCCCTGGATCTCTTTGAGCCGCTGCACGCTTTTGAGTTGCTCTGTAAGTTCCTAGGCGATTCCTAGCAAACTCCCCTCGCCCACCTTCGACCTGACGACCGACTCGTTGTCCGCACCCTAGGATTGAACCTCGGCCTCGTCCGATGTTCCAAATCTGTGTTCGCAACGCTACGCATAACAGACGGTGGCTCTGGTATCCAATGATTTTGGATGTGTGGGGAGGATGGAACCGAGGGATGTATGGCAAGAGCATTGATTAGAAGAGGACAAGGATGAGGAGTGGGAGGGGCAGCGGTTCTGGCAGTGACAAAGGGGGCAATGACTTTGAGGATGGCCTGGGGCCCAGGCAACGCAGTGGAGGCATTGATAGAGTTGACAATCCTTCTGTTGATGACCCAGGCAATGACATATGAAGCAAGTGTCTTTGAAGTGGGTGTGAGAGCAGGGAAGAACAGGATCTGCCTGGATGTGCATTAGTTCTGGGAGTTCCAGGTTGGAGATGGCGGTCGCGTTTGCGGAGGC
>JBBPTZ010001069.1:0-12151 GCA_038094315.1 Phylloporus cf. tubipes
CCCCGACCTTGCTCCGAAAGCGGCGCGACGCGACGTGACGCGCGCGCCTCCGGGTTCCGGTTGTGTAAGCGGCGCTCATTGGCTCGGACGGACACAAGCGACGGGGGAACCCCGAGTCACGTGACCTATTTCCTCATTCGGGGTGCACAGCTTGTAAATTATTTCTCGAGATAAGTCACCTCATGCAACAACAAAGGCCTGGTCTGGTTCGGCGACCACCTCTTCTTTGTATCCGACGGTGAAACCAAGCAAATCGATGCAACCACCGGGTCAACAGTCTCGAAGTGGCCTGTTCCCGATAGTGACGAGGATTCGTGCATCGCCATACCAAACCACGGATATTTTGTTGCACACACAACGTGTCGTACTCTCACATTTTGGCACATGTCGACGCATACCCAGCTCAGTCTTATTGAACATCAAGGCGCACCAGAGCTCGCAGTCTCACCAGATGGCCGGTTTATTGCAATTGGTAGACACTATGACGACAGGATCGACATTCATGATGTATCCCCCATTATTGCGAGTATTCTGTCTCGTCGAGAGTTGAGATGTGGCGCATATGGATGATGCTCTTTCTCCCGCATAGGAATCAGCAGTCCCTTTGTCTCATTTACACCCCACATTCCGGGGTCCGGTCATTGAAATCGAAGACGACCCACTTGACTCTTGGAAGTGCGACCAGTTTGCATTGAACGCAAACGAACTATTGACCACCGCTGTTTCCGAGTCACGGAATACAAACCATCATTATCTCGCTTGTCGGGCACTTGTGAGGGCACGTCTACAGCTGTGGGATGCTGCGATCGCCGATGCTACCGAGGTATTTCTTCCTATGCCATCATTCGTGCCGACGCTCATTTTCTCCAAGTCTCTCCAAATTCAGCCCTCTGTCATCGGGCATCTCGCAAAGAGTGTGGCGCTCGTCGGCAAAGGGGAAAAGAGCAAGGCATATGCGGCTTGCGACATCGCGTTCGAGTCCTTCCATTCAGAACATGTTACCTTTCTCCTTTTGGCCAAGGTACTCGTCCCAGCGCTCCAGCTTGCTTATCCCTCACAGCATCGTATTAGGCGATGATCGTATTTATGGCCGGAGAACACGACGATGCGATATCCCGTGTCGATGATCTCATTGCTACCGTTCGCTTCAACAGCATATGCTATGTAGCTCAGGTGTGTAGAGTATGTTCACCACACCACGAGCGTCACCCCGAACATCCCTACCAGGCATATATGCATCTTCTCGTCGGTAGCTTGGATATGAAGAACGGCAACTACGAGGGTGCGATACAGTCGTTCGAGAATGGACGTGCCAAAATACGACCTCACTCGAGCTCGACACTGTCTGCATTATCACTCGTAAGTTCCTAATCAATGTATTGCAAAACAGTTGACGATATTTTACAGATATTTGGATGGAAATTTGAGGACGTCGACATCACCATCCGACAAGGTCTTTGCGAATCACTTTATGCTGTTGGTCGCATCAAAGAGGCTAGCAAGTCCCTTCTGAATATTGTAAATACTTTCAATGACAAGGTCTGTATGGGTGGACCCGTCTCTACATGGGTTTCTGGTGAGTCATGTCACCTGTACTTGTGGCACGCGCTCAAAATTCGCTGCAGAATTCATGCATCGGTGCCTCACAAATCCTGAAAATGGTCGTGACACGGCACTTGATCCATTAACTCCAACCCCACTCTTGAGGGAATGGGCAAACGTGAGATTGACAGGCGGTTCGTGGAATGATGCCTTGGCGGATACTGTAGATGTGAGCATCTCATTTTACTCTCATACTCACGGGTTTGATCCCTGTTTGTTTGAAGTTCACAGCGTCAAGATTTGCCATTTATCGTGCTCTTTGTGATCACCTTGATGCACTCGATCAAGTAGCGCTTGCAACAGAATGTCTTCACCAGATGATCGACGAGTTGGAAGAAAAAAGCATTGACACCGAGTGGGTTCTGAGTGAGTGGCGTCAGGTGTTGTGTGGGGATTGACATGAATATGACCATTTTTTGTCAGACTTTAGGAAGTGTCTGTTGAACAAGTGGGAGAGCATTGGAGATACTGCAATGAAATCCGGCAAATCTGATGAAGCAATTTCTAACTACTCGGCTGCATTACCCCTCGATCCTCCTGAACCCCTGGGTCTGTTCATCAAGCGGAGCATGGCATATGTAGCCCTAGGTTTATGGGAGAATGCATTGAGTAATGCAAACAAGGTGCACTACTTGTCTCGTGCACGTTCTACCTCATCAATGACCTTGTCAGGTGATCACACTCGACCCATTTTCTCCATGTGGCTATGAGAGGAAACATGCAGCGTTACTCAAGGCAGAACGCTGGGGCGATGCCATAGACGCATTCGAGACGATGCTCTCAAAGGTGTCACAGTCATCCGATCCAGAAATCCGTGGTGAGTGCTTTAAGGTCGGGTCGGGTCGATTTCAATCGTTTGATGTCGCCTCTCAGCGCGCCTAGCCGAATACATAGGTCCAGATCAACCAGGGGCAGCAATTCGAGCAGCAGTCCAGAAAGTCATTCGCGAAACCCCACTGGTCCTCATCAATACCGATTCAGGTCGTCTGCTTCATAAGGCTGGGCAAGCGTCCTCATTCGAGTCCCAGCCAATCTTTTGGGAGCTGGTTGCCTCCATGACGACACACATAGATTATCCACGCATCGAACACGAAGTCGCCCAATACTATCGCTACGCTACATTTTCGCACAAGTGGGAAGACAACGAGCCTCTTTATGATCAAGTCATACACATCGTGGTGTATGATCTCGGAGACTCCCTCACGCACAACAAGCTGCAAATGTTTTGCAAGATCGCCAAGGAATCGGGGTTTCATTGGGCATGGAGTGATACCTGCTGTATAAACAAAGGAGACCATTTCGTACTTCAAGAAGCATTGGTCGCGATGTTCAAGTGGTACGAGGGTTCCGCAACTACGATCATTTTGCTTCGTGGGGTTCGCTCTCCATCGAAGCGCGGAGATCTGGTGCACAGCATCTGGAATTCGCGCGTGTGGACGTTGCAAGAGTATCACGCCTCCAAGGTTGTTCGATTTTACACTGAAGACTGGAAACCTTACCTCGACCTTGATGTTTCCAACCACAAGGATGCGCCAGAGATCATCGCAGAGATGGAGGAGGCAACCCGTGTCTCGGCACGGGCGTTGATGGCACTCAGGCCTGGTTTGGATGATGTCCGTGAGAAGCTTCGTTTAGCGTCGACACGGCAAACGACGCGGGTCAAGGACGAGGCATATTCGCTGCTCGGGATATTCTCCATGTCCCTACCTGTTGTGTACGGTGAAGGGGACAAGGCACTCGGGAGATTCCTGGCCCAGCTGCTCATGAGCTCAGGAGATGCTAGTGCCCTTGCCTGGACAGGTCGATCTGGGAGCTTCAACAGCTGCCTTCCGACCAATATTGCTGTATTCGACCAGCTTCCGACGACGCATGTCCCGCAGGCTCTCGAACCTGCCGCAATGGATAATGTCACCGCCGGATTGCGGAGCTCGTCGCTCAGCTCGAGCTCAATCATGAGGTTGTACGACCGATTGTTTGACCTCCCTGTGCCGTCGTTTGCAGG
This sequence comes from Phylloporus cf. tubipes, assembly GCA_038094315.1. NCBI lineage: Eukaryota > Fungi > Basidiomycota > Agaricomycetes > Boletales > Boletaceae > Phylloporus > Phylloporus cf. tubipes. The sequence goes on from JBBPTZ010001069.1 coordinate 3,605, forward strand.
ACAACGGATGAAGCTTCCATGCCTGTCTTTCAAGCTCGGACCGCTGTCGGCATCTCGGGGCGAGTCGGGACGTGTTTATCGTGCACAGACGGTGGTCGGTGTTGTAGAAGTGAGGACCAAGGATGAACTCTCGAGATTCGGCTCTCTGTTCCTCGTACATCCTTGGATTGACTTTTTACTCGACCGGCAACCTGTCGGAGAGGTGGCGGAGGTGATACTCGAGGAGGATGAGGACGACCAGTCGTCTGGCATTGGCGAGCTGCCATCCTTTTCCAGCTCTTCTGGCACCCCTCTGGTAACCCCGCAAACACGCGCAGAACACTTCATGGCTCGTTTTGGCCTACCGTTCGGTGGATCTACTCGGGGCGCAGCGTCTCTCCTGCCCCCTTCATCGCTATCTCCAACGGAGACACAGATGCGGGCTTTGCAGGTGATCACGCGACTGAGGCAGCGGTTTGGCGGGCTACTGCTCACCCCTCATCTCGGCTCTGCCTATCGACGAGTGGCCGCGGAGAGTCTGATCAGCGTTCAGGTGGAAGAGATCACGCCAGCAATGTTGAACATACTACTGGAGTGTGTACGCACGCTGGACGTGCTCTAGTTGATTTTCTGGAACTTGTTCGGTTACTCGCTCCCCTTTTTCCCATGTCTATTACCACAACCCGGGAAATTTACAAGCTGCGTAAAGAATGTATTTACATTTAAACTGGGACTCTATTAAAAATAGCTCATTTTGGTTTCTAACCACAGGAGGGATCAAGCAGAAATTAGTAGAACTGATGTCGGACGAGTGATTGACAATAGATTCAAGTCTATCTTCTAGGCTAAAGCCGAGTTCCTGTGAACGTTTCCCTTTGGAATCCAATATATTCTCGCTCGATCTCTTCCATGCCTTTACTCGAAAGCTTGTGTACTCCCCTAGTAATTGTATGCTTTGCGTTTGTTCAGGAATGTTGGTGCAGACGGACGTACCAGCTGTCAGCCAGTGGAAAGAGTGTGACATTGAAGAGCGCATTGACGTGCTTCTTGTGCGTATGAACAGCGTGAGAGGTGGGTGTGAACTTGGTGATACCGTGTTGGCGAAGATATTGGATGGTTCGAACGAACCGGCTACATTTGACTCGGGCTCCGTGCATACAGGTGCATTGCAAAAATACGGTCGGTCCATGAGCTCCATATATATGGTTCGAACAAGTTCGGGAAGTTGTCGATCGGCATCCCTAGACGTTTCAGTAGCCGTGTAAACCTCAGGGGATGGTTCGAGGACGCACTAGGTGACCGCCCCATCTCGCCAGTGATCCCGGATCGTCTAGCCTTCCATATTACGTAGATTCATATCAAGGAGTCGAATCTATGCGAGGTCAAAGGCGAGATTCTATGAGTGCCTCCTTCTGGAAACCCGGATATCCACGTGCGATCTCTTCCATAATCTCTCGCTTGTAACCCGGGACGCTGCCAGCATAATTGTATGGTTCCCGTGGCTTCCCAGGGATGTTGGCCCCATTGTACGGGCCAATACCCAGCGACAACAGCGAGGCGTTGTTGAGTACATTGATATGCTTCTTGTACTTTTGAGCAGAGTGAGAAGTGGGTGTAAACTTGGTGATGCCATGTCGGCGAAGATATTCGATCGTTTGAACGACCCAATTGCCTTGCATTTCAACCCACGTCGGACCGTTGCAAAACTCGGTTGGTCCTTGGGGGCCGTAGACAAAGTACAGGTTCGGGAAGTTGTCGATCGTCATCCCCAAGCTTTGAATAAAAATGTCCAGTTAAGCGGGAAATATGAGGGCTCAAGAACGTACTATGTGACCGTGCCGTCTCGCCAATGGTCCTGGATCGTTTCGCCATTTATTCCCCGTAGGTCCATGTCCATGAATGCGCCAGTATGGGAATCGAAACCTATACACGCCTGATTCAGCTATACATCTGGCACAGTACTCTGCGCAAGTGGCAAAGATCAATACATCGAGTTCACGCTCCCCTTCCGTCATCTTTACGCCTTTCAGTGTGACTTCAAGGATCGGAGCCGCATTGAGGTCAACAATATCAACGTTGTCTTGGTTGAAGATCTCGTAGAAATGTTGTTCGAGAGATGGACGCTTGCAACCAAACGGATGAGGGGCTACTTCAGGCGCTAACAGCTCGAGTTTCTTCGGGTCCTTGACCCTCTCGCTGACTTTCCTCCTCCAGAACGCATAGACAGCGTCATTGGCGTCCTTGTCAACGAACGCGTCTTTATAATTTGCAACTACGATCCAGCTGAGTATGAGGGCTCGATGTAGGATACCGGACGATGCTTACGCCAGAAATGGAAACCTCCGCGATCCCATAATGCCTGAAATATTGCTAGTCTTTCTTCTTCGGTATCTTCCATCATTCGACGCGGAATCCAGGTGAAAAAAAATCCACCAATTGTCGTGGAACACTCCTGATAGATGCGCTCGTATATCTGCTTGAAATGATCTTGAACCTCCCTTTTAACATCATATTGGCGCATGGGTATTGCATAGTTCGGCGTTCGTTGGAACACCGTGAGATGTCCGACCTAGTCCGGATATGTCAGTGATCGCATCGCCACCATGGTCTGGCCACTCTGTGCGTACGTTTTCCCCAACGCCCTGGATTACTTGTACTCCAGTCGCGCCTGTTCCGATTACTCCCACTCGTTTTCCGCTTGTCTTGATCCCTTCCTTTGGCCACCGGGCCGTGTGAGTCCACGCTCCCTGGAATGTCTCTAGTCCCTTCAACTTTGGAATATATGGTTTCGAACCAAATCCCTAGACAAGCGTTAGATGTTAAAAGACAGAGGTACCAGCGGTCTGACCGTGCACACGATGAGATGGCGCGCAACAGCCTTGTACACCCCACTCTTTCCGTCTGATGTGACATGCCAGGTGTGTGACTTGTCGTCCCAGTGCGCTTGTTTGACGCGCGAGTCAAACCGACAGTCCTTGCGAAGACCAAACGTGCTGTCGACGTGTGCAAAATATCTGTCCGACGGCGTATTAAGTACGACACCAGGGATGAACACATTCACGTACGCCTGTAGTTCCTTCCACGAGGGAAACCTCTCGGACCACGTCCAGCCCTTCCAAAGTTCTGGGCGCGAGAACTCGTAGGTGGGGATGTCAGTATCAACCCGTGCGCCAGGGTATGTGTTCCAATGCCAAACCCCACCCAAGTCGGAGCCAGCTTCGATCAGCTTGCATTTCAAACCCTTCTCACGTAGATGGATGAGGTGGTATATGCCTCCGAATCCGCCACCGACGATGATCGCATCGTACTTTTCTTCCGTCGTCATGCGTTATGTGGTGGGTAGTTCTAGGCTGGTGCTGGTGTGGTTTTATCCCCCCAGGTCACCGAATGATGGAAAATTGTGCGCCTGTCTTGTCGAGCACTGGCATGGTTTGCAGTGTAGTTATTTGGTACAAATTCACAACATCACCGTACTCCACCTTCCGACGAAACGGGTACTCCACAACACGTTATTTCTACGACATATTTTAGGCCAATGCAAACTTGAACGAGCGCATTCGAGGTAAGATCACGAAAGTTGGGTTGTACCATGAGTCGTTGTTCACAGGTACTAACACCGCGGTTAATTGATGACGGGTACGGGTATTCACGGGTATGCTAGGGCTTCATCAGAGCCCCACACTGATTGTGTTCGGAGCCTGACACAGCCTGAGTGGTTCGATAACCACCACTCCGATTCAGTCCAAGTCTACGCACTGGAGGTTACCCAACCCACTCGATCATCCAACCGACTCGGACTTGACGGGCTGCTTTACATGCATAACACCTGGAAAACACCAAAAAGAAGCAATGAGACACAAAGCCTCCATTACTACTTGAGCTCCACGCACGTCATCGCAACCGCGTCCTTGGCGCCATGTCCCACGTATTCCGCGATGCCCTTCGACTCCATGTCTTCGGCACAAGATGACCACCTCGTTCTTCACCTCTCCCATGAATGTTTCAAAGACGGATCGTCTGTTGCACACCAAGATCACGAAACCCTGGGTTGGTACCACCTTGAATCTTCGTTCACCCTCGTTGTATGGGAATGGAGTGGAAATGCTTTCGTGGAACGGCACAGGGCAGGAAGGAGTGTTGCAAGCATGTTGGCCGATGATCAGACAAGAACGTCAAAGCCTGCCATTTGAAATCAAAGTCGATGACGTGGTTTGGGTAGGGGGTACCAGAATCGCGTGAGCGGATGGGCTAATATCGATCACCATCAATGCACAGCATTGGAGGCTCACAAACCGAGCGCACCTGTGAGTTCGAGGGTAGCTGCGTAATTGACGAGGATGACCTGGATAAGTAGATCTGGCCATGGAGCTGAAGAGACGCCTGGACTGACGAAGGTGGTGGGGAATCGATTTTACCGATTTTGATGCACAGTGCACGAGGGCGGCGCTGTCTGCGTAATTGGAATGTTGGCAAAGGAGGTAGCTTCTGGGCAGACCTGGTCGTAGAATTCGAGCCGTAGGCAAAAAAAAAGTAAGCAGTACTGTAGGAACTCGTGTGATACGAACCTTGACGGAGAGGCGATTCTTGGGGCACAGCCTAAAAGTGTCGAAACCACGAGGCAAAGGGCGTGCATCGGTCTATATGAGGGTACACCGTGCAAAAGCACCGTCACCCTCTGCCCTGCTAGGTGTCATCCAAGATGGGTACGTCTGACAAGATGGTGTACAAATGGATGCTAATCATTGGACCCACTAGTGGAAGAAAAGACCGTGAAAGATGATTGTCAGGCGTGGACGTTCTCGGCAAACGGGGAGTATCTCTTGAAGGCCGTTGTAGGTGGAGTGCGGGTATGGCAAGTGAAAGATGGTAAACAAATGGCACCGGTGACGACAATCAAGACTGGGTTAGACCGGCACCGGATCCGGTGTCTCGTGGTGTCTGACGATGGCCGATGGATTGCGGGTGGGGGTCTTGAGTCTCAGCCTGAGACTCGTGACTCACCGCGGCTGCATTGGGACCCGTTGGAGGCATCTGAAGTGTCCGTGTGGGACGCACGCACACACCAACGAGTTTTCAGCTTCAAGGTCGAGCGTCAGGCTCTTGACACCGCCTTCGTCCTCGCAGTTGATTTCTCGCCCAATGATTCGGCTCAGCTCGTCGTCGCGGCGGCTGGTAACTCATACAACTCGGGTGGTACAGTTACTATCTGGGACATCGCAAAACGCAAACAAATAGCCCGGACTCGTAGCAGCCATGATGTATTCGTGGCGAAATACTCACCGCAGGGAGATCAAATCGCGACAGCCACAAAGAAAGGTATTCAAGTCTGGGACAGCAACCTCAGCCGGGAGCTCTCGAGCATCAAAGTAAAGGTGACCTCACGCAACGACAAAGGCCTCGCCTGGTTCGGGAACCACCTCTTCTTTGTATCCAACCATGAAATCATGCAGATCGATGCATCCACCGGGTCAACAGTCTCAAAATGGCCAGTCCCCGATAGTGACGAGGATTCATGCATAGCCATACCGAAGCACGGAAAATTTATTGCACTCACTACGCGTTGTACCCTCACATTTTGGGACATGTCGACGCATGCCAAGCTCAGTCTTATCGAACATCAAGACACACCAGAGCTCGCAGTCTCACCAGATGACAAGGTTATTGCAATTGGTAGACACCAGGACGACAGAATCGACATCCATGATATATTCCACATTATTGTGAGTATTCTGTCTCGTGACGTGGCGCATATGGATGGTGATGCTCTTTCTCCTGCACAGGAATTGACAACTCCATTGTCTCATTTACATCCCACATTCCGGGGTCCGGCCATTGAAATCGGTGACGACGCACTGGACTCTTGGAAGCGCGACCAATTTGCAAACGCAAACGAACTATTGACTACCACTGTTTCCAAGTCACAGAATACAAACCATCATTTTCTCGCTTGTAGGGCACTTGTGAGAGTACATCTACAACTGTGGGACGCTGCGATCACGGATGCTACAGAGGTATTTCTTCCTATGCTCTCATTCTTGCCGATGCTCATTTGTTCCAAGTCTCTCCAAATTCGGCCCTCTGTCATTGGCCATCTTGCAAAGAGTGTGGCGCTCGTCGGCAAGGGGGAAAAGTGCAAGGCATATGCGGCTTGCGACATCGCGCTCGAGTTGTTCCATTCAGAACACGTTACCTTTCTCCTTTTGGCCAAGGTACTTGTCCCCGCACTCTAGCTTGCCTATCCTTACAGCGTCGTATTAGGCGATAATTGTATTTATGGCTGGAGAGCACGACGATGCGATGTCCCGTGTCGATGATCTCATCGCTACTATTCGCTTCAACAGCATATGCTATGTAGTTCAGGTGTGTAGAGTATGTTCACCGCACCACGATCATCACCCATGCACCTGCATTAGGCATATATGCACCTTCTCACCGGAAACTTGGATATGAAGAACGGCAACTACGAGGGTGCGATACGGTCGTTCGAGAATGGATGTGCCAAAATACGACCCCACTCCAGCCCAGCATTGTCCGCATTATCACTCGTAAGCTCCTAACTAATGTATTGCAAAATAGTTCATGGTATTTTATAGATATCTGGATGGAAATTTGAGGACCTCGGCACTATCACCCGACTACGTCTTTGCGAATCCCTTTATGCTGTGGGTCGCATCAAAGAGGCAATCAAGTCCCTTTTAAATATCGTAAATCCTTTCAATGACAAGGTCTGTATGGCCAGACCCGTATATACGTTGGTTTCTGGTGAGTCATGCCATCTGTTCCTGTACTGCGCACTCAAAATTTTCCCCAGAATTCATGCACCGGTGTCTCACCTCTCCTGAAAACGATGGCGACACGGTACTTGACCCATTCACTCCGACCCCACTCTTGAGGGAATGGGTAAACCTGAGGTTGATAGGCGGGTCGTGGAACGATGCCTTGGCAGATACTGTAAATGTAAGTATCTTATTTTACTCTCACACCCACGGGTTTGACCCCTGCTTGTTTGAAGTTTACAGCGTCGAGATTTGCCATTTATCGCGCTTTATGTGACTGTCTTGAAGCACTTGATCGAGTAGTGCTTGCGACAGAGTGTTTTCACCAGATGGTCCACGAGTCGGAAGAAAAAAGCATTGACACCAAGTGGGTTCTGAGTGAGTCGTGTCATGTATTGCGTGGGGATTGTCATGAATATGACCATTTCCTGTCAGACTTTAAAAAGTGTCTGTTGAATAAGTCAGAGAGCCTCGGAGATGCTGCGGTGAAGTCCGACAAACATAATGAAGCGATCTCTAACTACTCGGCTGCATTGTCCCTCCATTCAGTCGAACCGCCGGGTCTGCTCATCAAGCGGAGCATGGCATACACAACCATAGGTTTATGGGAGAATGCATTGAGTGATGCAAACAAGGTATGTTGCTTTGTCTCGTGCACGTTCCATCTCGTTGGTGACCTCATTAGGTGATCACACTCGATCCATCTTCTCCACGGGGATATGAGAGGAAATATGCAGCCTTACTCAAAGCAGGACGCTGGGATGATGCCACGGACGCACTAGAGGCGATGCTCTCAAAGGCGTCACAGTCATCCGATCGCGGTGAGTGCTTAAGGTCGCGCCGATTTCGATCGTTTGATGTTGCCTTTTAGTGCGCCACACCAAATACATAAGTCCACATCAACCAAGGGAAGCAATTCGCGCAGCGGTCCAGAAAGTTATTCGTGAAACCCCACTGGTCCTCATCAATACCGACTCCGGTCGTCTGCTCAATAAGGCCGCGCAAGCGTCCTCATTCGAGTCCCAGCCAATCTTTCTGGAGCTGGTTACCTCCATGACGACACACATAGATTATCCGCGCATCGAACACGAAGTCGCCCAATACTATCGCTACGCTACATTTTCGCACAAGTGGGAAGAAAACGAGCCACTTTTTGATCAAGTCGTACGCATCGTGGTGTACGATCTCGAGGAGTCCTCCACGCACGGCAAGCTGCAAATGTTTTGCAAGATCGCCAAGGAATCGGGGTTTCATTGGGCGTGGAGTGATACCTGTTGTATAAACAAAGGAGACCACTTTGTGCTTCAAGAAGCACTCGTCATGATGTTCAAGTGGTACGAGGGTTCCGCGACTACAATCGTTTTGCTTCGTGGCGTTCGCTCTCCATCGAAGCGCGGAGATCTTACGCGCAGCATTTGGAATACGCGTGTGTGGACGTTGCAAGAGTATCACGCCTCCAAGGTGGTTCGATTTTACACCGAAGACTGGAAACCCTACCTCGATCTTGATGTTCCCAACCACAAGGATGCGCCAGAGATCATCGCAGAGATGGAAGAGGCAACCCATGTTTCGGCGCAGGCGTTGATGGCACTCAGGCCGGGTTTGGGCGACGTCCGTGAGAAGCTCCGTTTAGCGTCGACACGGCAAACGACGCGGGTCGAGGATGAGGCATATTCGCTGCTCGGGATATTCTCCATGTCCCTACCTGTCGTTTACGGTGAGGGGGACAAGGCACTCGGCAGATTCCTGGCACAGCTGCTCTCCAGCTCAGGAGATACTAGCGTCCTCGCTT
>JBBPTZ010001070.1:0-12127 GCA_038094315.1 Phylloporus cf. tubipes
CGTCAAAGTCGGAGTGGACGCAAATTTGAAAACGTTTTTCGTGGGGACAGAAAAACCTATAATCTTTACTCAATTGTACGTGACGTGAATTACAGCTGGCGTACATACCTCTTTGCTTTTGTGATACGCTATATGCGACCTCCAATGCAATGCCGAGGGACACCATCAACAGAGAGATTCCGGTGATAACATGGGATTTAAGCGCCCATGGCTCCTAGGATAGACAGTCAGAGAGAGCCGACAGTCGACGGTTGATGCGTACATAACGCGGTGGCCTGGTATTTTCGATTCCTGGAGAGGGTATATCATGTACACTATGTTGGAATCGGGGCGAGCGTGGGGTAAATGGCTTCGGACTGGACTTTTCGAGGCTACTCATGTGGTGGGAAGTTGAGAACGTGGGTTGACTTGAAGCGCTAATAAATACCTGCTTCCTGGGCACTGCCCTGGTGGCACAATGAGGCTAGGCACTCATTAGTAATTATTAAGCCAAGTAGACCTGTGGCCGACGAAAAAGGTCATATTAAAGCCGAGAAGCGGTGCTACACTTTTCGTACTTAAGACGTCGGTTTTTTTTACATACACGAAAAAAAAACACAAGGAATGCGTGGGAAATGAAAGCACTGCCACCAGAATGGGCGCCGCTTGAAAAATAGGCGTACACCCTTGACCCGGCTCAAAGTTCTCGTTTTCGACCACATCCATTTGTGTCCCAACGCCATCTTTAACGACTTCCTTCTCCTTATTCCCCAACGTACGTGTCATTTTTCTAGTCGCGTCCCCGCCGTGTCTTGTCCGCGTCGAGCGCGACTTGAAATCTCGTCTTTGGTGTTCAAAAAACATCGTATCATTTGCCATCTTCAATCCAATCTGATCGCTTTCTTTTTCAGCATGCGTGAAATCGTCCACATTCAGACTGGCCAGGTAGGCACGCATTATCTCTCGACACCCCATCCCACTCACACGTGTTTTCGACACCAGTGTGGTAACCAAATCGGTAAGCCTTGGGCATCCGCAGATTTGTGCCATCGTATCAATATTACTTCCGCCGAACAGGTGCCAAATTCTGGGAAGTGGTTTCCGATGAGCATGGTATTGAGCGGGATGGTCTCTACAAGGGAACCAATGACATGCAGCTCGAGCGCATCTCGGTGTATTACAACGAGATCGGGTCCAACAAATATGTTCCTCGCGCTGTCTTGGTCGACCTCGAACCTGGAACTATGGACTCTGTCCGCTCCGGGCCTCTAGGTGGTCTCTTCCGCCCAGACAACTTCATCTTTGGACAAAGTGGCGCTGGTAACAACTGGGCGAAAGGACGTAAGTCGCTTTGTAATACTGATCGAGATATGTTGCCTCATCTTGTACTTCAGACTACACCGAGGGAGCGGAGCTGGTCGACTCCGTCTTGGATGTTGTACGAAAGGAGGCTGAGGGCACCGACTGCCTCCAGGGTAGGTCTCTCGAACTCGCTGTCCCTGTTGACATGACTAACAATCCACAGGTTTCCAAATCACCCACTCGCTTGGTGGTGGTACCGGTGCTGGAATGGGGACCCTTCTTATGTCCAAGATTCGGGAGGAATACCCTGATCGTATGATGTGCACGTATTCCGTCGTTCCAAGTCCTGCCGTCTCGGACACAGTTGTCGAGGTAATTTTCACTTGGTTTCTCGCTTGATTTGTTGTACTTATGTTCCTCGTAGCCCTACAATGCTACCCTTTCGGTTCACCAACTCGTAGAAAATTCTGACGAGACCTTCTGTATTGACAATGAAGCTCTCTACGACATTTGTTTCAGGACCCTCAAGCTTTCGACCCCCACTTATGGAGATCTCAACCACCTTGTGTCCTTTGTCATGTCTGGTATCACTACTTGCTTGCGCTTCCCTGGTCAATTGAACTCGGATCTCCGCAAACTTGCTGTCAACATGGGTATGTTGTATAGTGGCCGTGATTTTGTATTAGCTAATGTGGTCATTCAAGTACCATTCCCTCGTCTCCATTTCTTCATGACTGGATTCGCTCCCTTGACGGCCCGTGGTAGCCAACAATACCGCGCTGTCACCGTTCCTGAGTTGACACAACAAATGTTTGACGCTAAAAACATGATGGCTGCCTCGGACCCAAGACATGGTCGCTACCTTACTGTAAGCTCGCTGCCCCATTTTACATTATGGGCTTATCGTCAACTCTCTGCAGGTGGCTGCCGTTTTCCGTGGAAAGGTTTCCATGAAGGAGGTGGAAGAGCAGATGCAAAATGTCCAGAACAAGAACTCGGCTTACTTTGTCGAATGGATCCCCAACAATGTGTTGTCAGCACAGTGCGACATCCCTCCCCGCGGTGTGAAGATGGCCGTCACATTCTTGGGCAATTCAACTGCTATTCAAGAACTCTTCAAGCGTGTCAGTGATCATTTCACTGCCATGTTCAAGCGCAAAGCTTTCTTGCACTGGTACACGCAAGAGGGTATGGATGAAATGGAGGTTTGTGTTTCCAGCGGTGCTGAAGTTGGCGCATGCTCAACATCATCTCTTGTAGTTCACGGAGGCCGAGTCGAACATGCAGGATCTCATTGCCGAATACCAGCAATACCAGGACGCAACGTGAGTGTGCATCCGATCCTATAGTGGCATCACTGACATGTCTATAAGTGTTGAGGAGGAAGGTGAATACGAGGAGGAGGCAGCAGCTGAGGAGGAACAGTAGACGTTAAGACGCCTCATGCAGCTTATTACGATTGCTTTCATCCCTTTCCTTTTTCTCTTTACGACGAAAACTTAGGTACTCCGCTATTGGTCTTCCTTTGTGTTTGATGCCCTTGTTCTTAATTTCACGTCATCGTTACCCTAGTCAACCCATACAGGATATTCAAGTGGCTTGGACAAACATGTATAAACACGTCCAAGTCGTTTCTCCGTGTCAGAGATATCCTTCTTCCAGCACCATTGTGTACAGGCGCAGCAACGTTTTCACTGCAGCTCCTGAAGTGGCTTTTTGGTGCAAAACCAACTCCCTCCCTTTTCCAGCGCAGGTTGTTCATGTATTCCTTGTGCTAAGTTAAGTAAATGGGAGAGTACACTCTGGTATTGTAATGATCGAGTGGAAAATCCCAAGACAGCCTTGGACAACAAGTATACGACACGTTAGCAACAATAACTACTCTGGCACCCTGAGCCAACCTTTACCAATCGTCGTCGTCGGAAAAATCGTTGGCGATGGTGGGTTGCTGCCCGGGGGGCATATCGTTGGGGTCCGCGTCGTTGGGGTCAAGGTCGTCGGGATCCACTTCCGTGTCTGTCTGCACTGCCTCTTGCGGGGGCCCAAGCAACTGCGCGCATACAGGCTGACGAGACGCGCGCTGTTTGCGCTGCTCGTCGATGGCAACTTCCTGCGCCATCGACATCCACATGCGTAACTGCAAGCTGGCGACGAAAATCAAAAAGAGGTCGGTCGACGAACGCGAAGCAGCATGACGACACTCACAGGCTGTCGTCGCCAGCGCACGTCTTGATGTCTGTCTGCATGCGCAACACCTTGGCAGTGTGCTGGACGGTGTGTCCTGGGCTGGTTTCCATCAGCGCTTTCACGAGCTTTTGCGTGTCAACGATACAGGCACGCGGGAGGTTAGACGTCTTGTCCTCCTCTACCTTTACTCGCCGGTTCTGCGAATAGATTAGCCGCGATATCGCCAAGTACGCTTACAGTGACGAACCTTTACGGAAGCGAACGGGAGCAAATCCGAGAGCCCGGAGGACCACGAGCCGAGATCGATGCCTGCACGCGAAAGAACCCCACGAGCCATTTCTTCGTCATGTACGAGCACCACCAACGGTATCCCGCTCTTGTTGGCGTCGTGACAGAACAAGTTTCGCAATCGTGCATTTAATCCCGCTTGATCGTCCTCGGTAACTTCGGAAAAGTAGGGTTTCTGCGAACCCAAGATTAAAAGTCCGTGCTCGAGACGTTTAACGCTATACTCGTTACCTTGGAGGCAGCGTTGTTCATCTTCAGGGTCGATATTACCTTGAGATGGACCGTCGTGCCTGTAAGCTGCTGGAAGAAGGACGGTAACAAGGCATCCGTCCACCCGACGTTGACCAGCTTAGGCTCTTTCAAGCGGTCGCTTCTGATCCGATTGTCGACAGACCACTCTTCGAGTACAAGCGACAGGACCCGTACGCAACTCAACCAGGGTGGCAGAGCGAGTCCCACTTTGCCTGGATCGAGCTGCCTCATGAGGAGCCTATACAGAGTTCTGTAGAATCGCGTCGGTGGCACATCGCGGAAAAGGGTGGGATATGGTATCGCGTACCTTTGCTGTTCAAAGTAGGCTCTATAGTGCACGACGTCCGATCCCGTCTTGACGTATCCCCGGTTTGCTTGGCTGTTGTCCAGTGGCTCTTCTTGCTCGCGTCTGTTCTTGTTTCGGGGGCGTTGCTTGTACGTCGCGATCTTGGCAGAGAGCTCGCCGAGCGAGTTAAAGTAGACGGGTGACAAGGAAAGAAAGTCATTTGCCCTCCACGAATCTCTTGGGATTCGAAGGCGATGTTTGCGTGTGAACTCGAGCATCTGCTCGCTCGACATCAGCAAGTAAGATGCACCAGATGGAAGAATTCCTGGCCACGCGCTGTGAGATCACAAACGGTCCATGAAAGGAAAGAGCATACCCAAGATGAGCTCGACCGGCGCGTCCTGCCCCCCTGGTCTGAATAGCCTGGACTTGGTCGAAATGATGGCGTCCATCATTGGTTTATCGTCGTACATTTTGAACCTGTTAGATGATAGTTCGTAGTGGCATAATGACAGGGGCCACTCGAGTCGAACGTACCATCCGTTTGAATGGGCTCTGTAGCCTGATATCTGGTAAAAATCTGACTCGGGGTACATTGTGTTCTAGTGGTATTGTTGAATGCCACGGCGCGATGTTCTTATAGGATATGTATGGGTCCACATGTATACAATACGCGTGACGCACCGTGACAAACGCGTGGATCACGCCCGGAAAGTCAGTTAGTGACCGGGCTCACCTTCAAATCGAGCCTGATGCTAGCACGCGAACGCTTACATTCGGATCGCCATTTTTGACGGTCGATGGCATTTGATCCAGGTAATCGCGTCGTCCGATCCGCCGCCTGGTCATTTTCTGAACACCGAAGCCAATTGATGATGAGCCCATTGCGATGCGGCGGCCGCATCGGCATCGAAATTTCAGGCGCGTAGGTGCGACCCGGATGTGTTTCCTTGCCGTGACTCTTGAGAAGGGTCCAGGTCCTGGCACGACGTTTCGTGGTGGTCCGGCAACAGACGGTCAGTGTAAGGGCCCCGGCTCTTGTCAGCATGCCGGGCAGCCCCAGTGACGAACGTTCTCCGCCGTGTCTCCGCAAGGAGCTTTCGTTCTGTAATACCCAAAAAAAGATTTGAAAGCGACTTGGAACAAACCGCTCACATGCCAGTCTCGGTATGAAGATGGTGGAGGAGTTCAAACTTCAAAGCAGGTACGTAGTCAAATTGTCGGCAGTCCCTACTACGTAGTACGTACTTATATTTCTAGTAACGCTAGTACTAGGCTGACGTTCTGCCAACAGTGGGTGCGCGAAGGCAAGGGTAAACCAGCGCGTCTCTACGTCCGTGAATGCGTACATGCCTTGGTGTACGAAGCATCGGTGAAGTTGCATGTGACGTTACTCTCTGGCGACAAGTTGACGACTCTAACTAGCTCTAACCGAGAATTTCGAGAGGTCTTCAGGAGGGACGCATATACCTAAATGGAGACACTTTCCAATAAGAAACACAAAAACGTTACTTTTCAAGCTTTAGCGGTTCGTATATGAAGGACCCGCTGAGCCTGGTGATACAGGCAGGATTCAAGATCGATATTCATTGAGGAGAGACAAATATGTCGGCATCATTAAATAAATGGATCCAGCCGAGGCGTGGCCCGGCGACTCGGAAGCACGATCAGGCCTTTTAATATTTGATGGCCTCAGACGGGTGCTCCCTCTCACAAGTGCGTATACATGGTGAGAGCTCTGATCTTGTGCGGCGATCACTCGGTCTGCTGATCCACCGTGCAGAATAGTGTCGTCAAAGTGTCGTCTAACCTATGTCAGGAGCACTATTCGTGAGTGGCCAACGGAGCTATGACATAAGTTTGAGCTGTCAATTTTAAACGTTACCGGACAACAATATGGCCCGGCTAATAATGAGAGGCTGCTCGCCTCATTGCTCGGATCCGGACAACATTTAGGTTACCAACCAACTTCACAGGTTCCAAGCTACGCCACTCATGCAACCCCCTACTCTCTTGATTTCTAACCCGCCTGCGCGTTCTGAGCAATTGAAACGACGAACCAATGAGCTTCTGTCTAGGATAGTCGGGGCTAATCGAAACACCCAATTCGCTCAAACCGCGTCCGACCTCGTTGAATTTCGTCATGCGACGACTAGCCTTGTCGAAGCAATGGATGATGAAGTCCTTTCCGAGACTTTTCGGAAAACGGTTCCGTTCACAACCTACGATTCATACACACCATTCATTGCAAGGTTCTTTGAAAAGCCGTGTAAAGCAAGTGCTGTAGTCGACTTACTTGCTCCTGGTCTACCCGAATGTATTACAGAGTCTAGCTCGACTTCTGGAGGTCTTCCGAAAACCTTTCCGAAATACAACTGCTTGTCAGGGATTAGATCCTCGAATAACAGAACATGGACGGTCTCTAATGCTCAACGGAGACGCACCAAAGCATGGGTGTGTTATCTTTGGCATGATCAGATAGATGTCGAGGATGGAGACAACGGTTTTGCGGCCAAAATCTACATAACCTGTGGGTCAGTTCTCGTCCAGTGGCAGGACTCTTCTTTGGACCCTGCAAAGGATGAAGAAATGATGGCAACATTTGGTTTGACGTCAATTGCCTAACCTTCGGTTATGCTGACTTGTCACCACCCTAGTGCTTGACCATGCTGCCCCGTATGCCGCCGGATTTATAAAGAAATGGCGGTCCTTCCTTCTTATACATGCGCTATTTGCAGTCGGTAGCACGTCTCTCGAGACCATGCGCCTGGCGTTCATCAATACGTTTGTCGACATGATTTGCCAGCTTGATATGGAATTCGACATGGTGGTGGATTGCATCGCGGATGGTACTATCCCAGATTTGGACGGGATAGCCAACGTTCGGCATTGCTTGGAGGTCAGTGCCCATACACAAGTGTAAATGAGTGTCTGAATCTTGCCAGTTGAATATTTCACCCGACCCGGAACGGGCGGCGGAGCTGCGTCGACTCGGTCGTCCGTCTTCTCGACCAGGGTGGTGCGGTGTCGTTTGGCCAAACCTGCGTTCTGTTTCTGCCATTGCTAGTGGTTCCTTTGCGTCTGCTGTCCCATTGGTTCGTTCATTGTCCAGGTACCCTCCCTCCCCTCACTGCTTTTGCGCAGGCTCAATGGTTCCTCGGTCCCAACACGGAGATACGTTCTCGCGGCTATGGAAGCACGGAATCCTGGATTGGGGCGCCCTACAACCCTCTGGTGCTGAACCAGTTCAAGCCAGATAGCAAGATTTTCATCGAGTTTTTGGATATTAGCAAGAATGATTCAATAGAGGCCCTCACACAGCTCGTTTGTATTCCTCTGTGAGACGAGACCCCTTGCTGATGAGCATCACAGTGGGAAGTTGAATTGGGACGACGATACGAAATCGTGCTCACGACCAAAGATGGCCTATGGCGGTATCGTCTGGGGGACGTGGTCGAAGTATCTGGATTCGACCCGACGGATGGTGTTCCTATCATCCGATTTATCGAGCGCCGCAAGTAAGTACCATCCTACATCCGTTTTGCTCGCTGACCGACCTCTGGACAGTGCGGTCATTCGATTCCCGGATTTTATGGTCACAGAAGAAGAGCTAAGAGCGGCCATGTCATCCGTGTTCTCGAATATCCTCGCCAAGGTCGTTGATTGGGCCGCGACGATCGACGACCAACTCGTCCCTGCCACAATTGGGTTTTTCGTAGAGCTTGCCGGGGACCAAGGTAGGACCCCTTCCAAAGTAACCGTTCTCTCGCGCTTGTCGCTCATGTCACATAGGACGTTTGCCACCGGCTTCCGAACTTTCACTTGCCCCGCAACGTATGCTAGACGAGCTGTCGCAATTGAACAAGAACATCGCTTGGGCCCTCGCACACGACTGCTTCCGCAAACCGACCATCCGGATCGTTCGACCTGGGACGTTTAGCGATTTTCGGCAGCTGAAACTTGACGAGGGTAGTAAGAACCTTGGGCAGGTCAAAGTGCCCGTCGTCTTACCCAAACCTGCGTACGTCACGTGGTTCTTGAAACGGGTCGCGCAAGAGTTATAGGTTTCGACGCGAGTGGGTCTCTGCATTCTTTGATTTCTGCAGTGCATACCGGGCGGCGCCAAGGTAGAACGGTCGCAGACTGGTTTGGGTTGTGGGCTCAATTGAGTCCTCACACCATGGGTACATATTGAGAATTAATTCGTCTTGTCATTACAGCAACTCGATACGCATGATTTAGTAGCCCTGGCATTCTCGATGGATACTTTTCAATCAATTCCTGTCGCAGGGCCTATCATACATGCGTCATGCTAGACGTCGCCATGTCACGCAAGCCCGTTCTCCCCTCACGCACAGACGTGTGTATCCATTACAACTATGTTTACGCTGTCCGGTACCTAACCTGGCCGTCGTTATGCTGGCGCTGGCGTCGCCTGTCCATCGGGCTGAACCACGAATGCTTCCGTTGCGTCGACTGTAGCGACTTTGGGGCTTTTGCCTTTTCCTGGTGGCGGGGGATGGTACACCTTTTCCTGGGGGGGAATGTAAGCCCGTGACGCGCAAACCAGAAAAAAAGGCCCTTTCCTTTTTCTTTTTTGGCTCTTTCTTGGCATTCGGATCTGGGTAGGCGAGCTGCTCGATCTGTTGCCACTCCTCGTTTTCCAGGAACGCTGCTCGTATAGGCTCCAGCAAACTGATGATAGCCTCTCGCACGCTCGCCTTGAGGTCACCTGGATGAATTTTCTTGGCTGCAAAGTCGTCCTCCAGTTCCTGGTAGGTTTTGTAATGGCTCGGTCCTCCGCCCTTTTCCCGTGTGATCGTAAACACTGTCCCTTCTGGCGCGTCATCCCCCGAGAACGGCTTTTGAGACCCTGTCGACTCTTTACCCTCATCTTCATCCTCACCCGTATCACCTCGTGACCGTTCCAAGCGCAGTTCGCTTATAGGTATCAACACCGCCTTGATAAATGCAAGTAACCCGTTGTCCGTCACGTTGCCTTCCTCACAGAATGCTTTTTTGATCTTTCTCTTGACAGCTTCCGGGGTGTCCAAAAAGTCTATTTTCGAATCTGGATCCGAGGACGACATTTTACCTCCCATCAATCCTGGGACCATGGTATTCATCAGATGGGCCCGCTTGGCATAGCCCAGTCTCGGCAAGTACAATTCTGCGTAGGTGAAAATCTTGCGCTGTCCGAAATGCATCAGGTGCAAGTCCAGACCACGACCAATACGAGCCCGAAACCCACCTGATCTGCGCCTCCGAACTGAAAATCGACACCGAGGTACTGTTCGTCCAGGGCTTGTAGTCCGGGGTAAATCAGCCCGCTCAACAGCGGACTATCGACTTGCTTCACGACCTCCGATCCGGCCTTCTTGGCGTCGTGCTCCGTCACGATCGTGCAGAGCTTGTAATTATCCAAGTTGTACTCTTTCGAGAGCTGGTAGTCGGAGCCTTGTACGAATGTCAACTTGGAAGTTGGTATGCCAAGCGAGCTGAAGACGGCTCGGAGGATGAATTCATAGTATTTCGTTCGGTGTGCAAC
The DNA here is from genome assembly GCA_038094315.1 of Phylloporus cf. tubipes. NCBI lineage: Eukaryota > Fungi > Basidiomycota > Agaricomycetes > Boletales > Boletaceae > Phylloporus > Phylloporus cf. tubipes. The sequence goes on from JBBPTZ010001070.1 coordinate 9,843, forward strand.
GAGATCGAGGGGGGCCTTTAGGTTATCGAGGAATGCATGGACGTCTGTGAGTTGGGTGTGATTGGTCGTCGCTTGAAATTAGGATGCGTTCGGCGTACCGGCGAGGAGAATCTTTACCTCTACGCCGGCTCTAAGGAAATCGGCGATCTTGGTTAACGGAACAAAGTATCCGATGTGCGCTACATGAGAATGATAAGCCCTCGAAATAATTTCTGACGACGGAGAACACACGACGGCCCGTTGGTGTGGTTCCTATTAGGACGTCAGCCTCGTCATTCGATGCCAGAAAGCGAGGTGCGTACCCCAGTAGGCTTTGGGAGATCTGCCCTCGGCAAGGATGGCCTTGATGATATCGCCACCAAGAACTTCTTGAAGTCGACGAGTGATCAAGTTGTACCTTTTCTCCACTTGTTCCTGCGATGTCATCCTGGATCAGAGGAAGGATTTTGAATGACTCGAATTTCAGTGCCACTACTAGATCGCGTGGGAGCGTAGTAACCGTCAAGTAGTACAGTATTACGACTTTCAATCTTGACTATCTACCTGTTTGTCGGCACCACCAACTGTTTACTCGCAAGATGCGTGTCTCGGGCAGAAGAAGATACATATCATCTCAGTGCTACCAGTGTATATGCGACTTGGCCCATAATTCGACCGACCGATGGCTCGCGCTTTAGTCGGAACTTGGGCAACCTGATGTACCCCGTATCGATGCGTGGACATGGGGTTGAATCTGGTTGTGCCTGGCTGTCGCCCAGGCAATGAATTAAACCCTCGCACCGTCGCTGGTTGTCGCCATGTGCCAGCACGATGTTACATGTTTCGATAGGTCAGTTAACAACTTCCATTCCGCAGTTCATTATTTACTCGACCATCGTGTATTGCTGAACTACTACAGTCGAGAAGGTGCTCGATTTCGACGTCACCGGGAGACTTGCTGCTACTGAACGTATCCCCTCTGTCAGACGGAGATCTATAGAACTACAGTCAACTCTACCCGCCCTTCTGGGTGACGGTACATCGCGGGATTTGCCACGTACGTGGCGCCTCGCACCGATTTCGCGCATGTCAGCGCTGAATGACTTGAAGATGGTACCGTATTGCACTGTCCTACATGCCATTTTGATACCGAACACTCATCGGTGGTAGCTCGGTCGCGACTCCATTTCCATGGAAAGCCTCGGTACGGTCTTCAGGTTGACGCACGCTAGCAAGCATCGATGTTAGAGAGCAGCGTGCTACTGAAACTTGGGGCACTCAACACGAACGCTACAGGTGGATGTTCAAGTTGCATGTTTCAGACTTCCGTCCCGGATGATCCGCTGGCTTATCAACGCACGAACGCCGATGCTCCGGGTTGACAGCGGGGGCTCTTGGGGAATATTCAAAGCTCTGATCGTTAGTTCAATTCTCATCTTTCTTGTCACTCCTTTTCTCATGTTTATTGAGCTCCAGGATAGTCGCACGAGTTTGGTGGATCGCGAAAAGGCCCATTTGGACTCGAGTAGTGCGTTAGCTAGCGTGCATCGCTGGCACTGGAATATCTTAAAAAGTTGGGTTTTACAGGTGCGCTCGCGGACTCGGCTGATTTCGATGATCCCAACTTGGATCGTGACAACGCCATTGTTGGATTACTAGGTGAGCGTATCATGAAACCGCACCACTCTAGGGTAACTGAATTTGCTGCTTAGAGGATGACTCCCCATATCCTGAGGTTCGATCGGCCGTGTCCAACACGGACGACACAGCCATCCCGGCCTCGACCCTCCGTGCTTGGGTAATAGGTGTGTGTGAGCCCCTGATTGACAATACAAATACTGACGATTTTGGTGAAGGCATGGTTTTGGCCATCTTACTGTCCGGGTTGAACCAGTTCTTCCATTTCCGTTACCCGACTGTCAGCGTACCAGGTTATATCGCAATATTGATAGCGTTGCCGATAGGTCGTGCATGGGCATCAGTCTGTTTTCATGCTTTCCATTCGAACTCTGACTGAATCAATGAGCGAATAGATTGTCCCTAATTGGCGCATTTTGGGAGTCTCTCTCAACCCTGGTCCATTCACAATCAAGGAACATGTACTCCTGACGATTATGGCTACGGTTGATTTGGGCCGTACGTACATTGTATTATTGCACACGGAAAATTCTGATTGATTCCCAATAGCGGCATATGCAGTTCGTTTCGGTTATCATCATTCACGATCGCTAATTTATTTTATCAATTCAGGCAGAAATTATCGCTGTTCAGCGAGTGTTCTACAACCAGACATATGCCTTCAGCTG
>JBBPTZ010001071.1:0-12118 GCA_038094315.1 Phylloporus cf. tubipes
GATAGTCACAATGGTGGTTCTTGGTGAAAAGTAAGATGAAATTGTCAACTTGAAACAAGAGGTCAGGGGAGTGGCAGCAGTTAGCAGCAATGGCCTGAGATGTTTTGGCTTGTAGCAGATTATTGTGGGCTTCTAGGACATTGAGATCTAACCAGCTGAGGAAATTGCATGCATCGAAAGCATTGGGGTCCTCTTCATTAGCCATGAGGGGAGATAGGGGAGGAATTAGGCATGGAGAATGCCTAATGTGAAGCTGGAATGGCAAGAAGCCAGTACTCATGTTGATGGAATTCATAAGGTGAAAATGTACACAGGGAAGTGCTTTCACCTAGCCTTTCTAATGATAGTCGACAAAAAAATGGAGTATTTGATTGACACTCTTATTGGTTTATTCACTGGTGCCATCAGTTTGCAGATGATATGCACTGGACATCTTTAATTGAATTCCCATGAGTTTATAAAGGGAACTCCAGAAACAGGAAAGAAAGAGCTTATTGTTACGATTCACTCTTTTCCTCATTTATTACGCTTGTCCCGTGTTCTACTTAGCCTACCACAGCGACGCGTTGGACGCTCTTTCCCTTTGGCCGGTTACTACCATACCCATATCCTGTATCCTCCAATAGCCATTTGCACGCTAACCGGCCTATTCCCATTCGCTCCACTTATCTCTTATCTTAGATGCTTTGTCATGAACGTTCCATCACGTTCCATGACCTTCCTTTTCCTGCTTATGTCATCTTCTTTCCTCTTGGTATATAAACCCGCTGTCCCTGTACTTTTACTTCTCATGCTTGTCTTTCTTGTACATCCACCTAAATCCAAGCGCCCTTTGTCTTGCCCTTTTAGCTGTGCTAGGGCCTTGTCTCCTCTAAGTCTTAGGTCACCTTCTGATTGACCTCTGTGTTGCTTTGACCGTCGTCGTTGTGCAACACCACTTCATCCTTCGTACCCTCAACGCCCTTGAGGTTCCCCGACTCCCTGCGCATCGCAACAGTCACCTGTCACTAGGAATTCCCTAGGACACTTCACCCTTCGTCCCTTGCCCCAGCTTGGTCCTCAGGTCCTTCAAGACTACTTTAGTCCCTACCCGGGCCTATCGTAACACTTCACACACTACATGAATCTCCCACCACAGGCCATGCTGGCCGCTTTCGCACCAAAGCTCTCATTGAATGGGACTATTGGTGGCCTAGACTCGCCACATTTGTCTCCTCCTTCGTCGCTGGCTGTGCCGTCTGCCAATCTGCTAAAGTTAACACTCATCCCACTATCCTGCTGCTCTCACCCATCATGTCCACCACCACTCTCCCGTTCAAACAGCTCTCCATGGACCTTATCATGGACCTTCCTCCTGCCAAAGGACATGATTCCTTATTGGTTGTGGTCAACCAAGGCCTTTCAAAGGGGGTAATTTTATGCCCTTGTGTGAAGACTATCAATGCTCAAGGGGTAGCCGCCCTCTTTTTCCTTCATGTGTTCAAACGGTTTGGCCTCCATGACTCCATCATCTCTGATCATGGCCCACAATTTGCTTCTGCCTTCGCCAAAGAACTCATCTGTCTCCTGAAATACGACGTCCGCCTCTCTACTGCCTACCATCCACAGACTGATGGACAAACCGAACGCACCAATCAGGAAATAGAGACCTATTTCTGTATCTTCTGCAGCAATAACCCCATGTCCTGGCCTGACCTCCTCACCACCACTGAATTCCACCATAACTCCATGCCCCATAGCTCCACCAAAGTCTCCCCATTCTCCCTCATCCTCGGCTATGAACCCCGCTCTTATCCACCGCTTGGAAAGACCTTCCTCCCCACCCTAGAGGAATGTCTCACACTCCTTGACAAAGCCTGTGATGAAGCACAGGCCGCACATGATGCCGATCGTCGGATCATGACAGCATGTTCCACCCAAAGCTTCTCCCCCTGGAAAGTTGGAGATAAAGTCTGGCTTGAAGCCTCTAACCTTTGCATTGATTACCCTTCACAGAAGCTCGCTCCCAAACACTTGGGCCCTTTTGAAATAACTCAGGTACTATCACCACTCACATACTGCCTCTGACTACCACCCACCTGGAAAATACACAATGTCTTCCATGCCTCTCTCTTATCTCCCTATCACGAAACTCCTGCTTTCGGCCCCAACTTCTCCCAACCACCACCGGATCTAGTCGGATCAGAAGAAGAGTATGAGGTTGACAAAATTGTGTCTCATTGGGGCGCACCGGGACGCCGCAAGTACCTGACGGCATGGAAGGGCTATCTGTCATCAGAAAATACCTGGGAATCTGAATCCAATCTCCACCATGCCTCCGACATCCTATCCTCTTATAAACACTCCTGGGGCTTGTCCTAGATTGCCCCACCGAGCTCTCTCCCACCAGTATATGCCCCTTCACCATGTCCTCATCCTCCTCTGCCTCCTCATCCTCCTCTTGCCTTGCCTTGCCCATCTACCTACACCCTGTCTTCCCTTGCCATCTGCCTGTCCGCTTTTTACACCTCCTCTACACTGCAATACTCACTGACAGCCACCTCCTCGGTATTGTCGAGCAGATGCCCCTCTTCCGGCTAGACGACGTTTCACAGGAACTTGTCCACCTTTTCCTAGATGTATCCACCACCCAGATATACCATGGGCAGGCCGCTCCCAGCGACCTACCTGCTCCCTTTGGCGCCCCTATGTGTCTCCTTATCAACAATGCACCCACTCAAATCCTCACCCTACTTCATCTCCACAGCTTTGCCAACTTTGTAGAACTAATCCCTGCTTGTGACATTTACGTAACCTTTCACCACATCTTCCTATGTATGTCTCCTGAAGAATGCACTCGCCCCTTCTTCTCCACTCCTTCCCATTCCAGCTCCCGTCTTCACTGCCCCTCCTGACCCATCCTCCATCTCTGTCCCTCCTCCCACCATGGCTCTCATTGATCACATCTCATCACCTGTTCCCTCTGAGACCTCTACTGCCATTGACCCACCTGCTGTCGACCCCTTTGATGGCACTCGCCGCAATGCCACTACCATTCAGACTATCTGTACCTGGATGGCCCACACTGAAGCAGGCAATGTGTTCTCCTCCCCCATTCATGTAGTCCCATCTGCTCTCATCCACCCGCCAGCTTCCACACTCACGGAGTGCTTTCGGTGTCATGCTCTGGGTCACTATTACGAGAACTGTGTTCATTATTCCTGCCCTCACTGTCACATATCCACCCCAGGCCACGCTCAATCTAATTGTCTCCACAACCAATGCAACATTTGCAGTCGCTGGGGACATAGCGCCAGGTTTTGTCCCGGTCTCCCATGCCCATGCTGCGCTCAGTTTGGGCACGTACTCATTGACTGTCCATTTGAGAACCTATCGGCAGATCAGGCCAAGGATATTTATGGAGATAACTGATCACTTATCCGCCCCAGAGGTAACCTTTAGAGGGTTTACTAGGAGGATCAAGCCAGGGACTTGATTGTTAGAAGGGGGTAATGTTACAGTTGTTGTTACGATAGGCCCGGGTAGGGACTAGTGTAGTCTTGAAGGACCTGAAAGGGGGAGCGAAGACAAAGTATAAAGGGGCTGAGTGTCCTAGGGAATTCCTAGTGATGGGTGACTGTTGCGATGCGCAGGGAGTCGGAGAACCTCAAGGGTGTTGAGGTGGCAAGGGGACAAAGGGGTGTTGTGCAACGACGACGGTCGAAGCAACACAGAGACCAATCAAGAGATGGTCTAAGACTCAATGAAGATGAGGCCTTAGCATGGCTAAGGGGCAGGGCAAAGGAGCGCTTGGATTCAGGTGGAAGTACAAGAAAGACAAGCGTGAGAAGTACAAGTACAGGAATGGCAGGTTTATATACTAGAAAGAAGAAGGATGACATAAACGGGAAAGGAAGGTCATGGAATGCAATAGAATGTTCATGACAACGCGTTGATGATAAGAGATAAGCAGAGCGAATAGAAGGAGGCCGGTTAGTGTGTAATTGGTGATTGGAAGATAAGGGATAAGGGTATCGTAGTAACTGGCCAAAAGGGATGAGCGTCCAACGTATCGCTGCGATGGGTTTAACTAGTGTAGACAGACAAGCATAAAGGAGAGAATTGTAACAGTTGTGCTGTTGCGACAGTCCATTTTTCTCTTTTCCTTTGCCTATTCTGACCCCAGCCCCTGCTGGGAACATTACCTGTTCATAGTATCACTGACCCAGCAGCTCCTCTATCCTGCTTTCTGGCCTGACGCCGTTCCTTTTGATCCTACCGGAACAGGCCCCGGACTTATCCCGTAATCTTCTAGTATGTTCTATGGACAGCCTCTCTCCTTCACCGTTTCTCTCATGACGGCGTTGTCATTCCACTACCTTCCCATTGACTTATACGTATGTAGTCATCCACAGTAGTTCCTTCTGCTTCTATCGGGTTCTATCCGCTTACGTACATTTGGGTACTTATACTCGTGCTGCATGTACACTAGTCTCCATTCTTGATCTGCGCAATCTAGTGTTGTGTCTTGAACCACCTCCCAGACTTCTACTAGCCGCTGCACGCTACTGAAGTGCTCTGTGAGTTCCAAGGTGATTCCTTGAGAACCTCCTTCGTTTACCTTCAACCCGACGACTGACCTGTTGTCTGCACCCTCGGATTGAACCTTGGTAGCACCCGACGTTCTGGATCTTCGTTTGCTACGCTACACATAACAGGAAGGGCTGCTTTGAGTTTAGTGGTGGACATGAGGGGTGATTGGGGTGGGGTGATAGTAATGGGGCTGGGGGTATGAGGGGGCAATGGTACGATTGGTGGGGTCCTGGGTTGTGCAGACAGGGAAAGGCCTATGGGTGGGGGTTGATGGTGACAAGGGATATACTCTGGTATGGGTGTCTTGGTTTTGTTGTCCAACTACAGAGGGCAAAAGCAAGGGGTTCTTGAAGAGTGTGCTATGGTGACGAAGGTGGGTCAGTCCTGCTCCATAGATAGGAGGGACAGAGGGAGATTCTTGATCTTTTGTTATGCGTAGTATCACAAATGAGATCCAGAATAACAGGAGTGGCTGATGTTCAGTCCAAAGGTAGTGATGATGGGGGAGACTGACGTCCAAAGGTAAGTGAGGGAGGTTCATAAGGGGAAGGCCTTAGAACACACAGAGCACTTCAATAGTGTGCAGAGGCTAACAGAGATCTGGAAGGATGGTTCAAGATATGACGCTAGTATTGCAAAGATCAAGAATGAGTCCTACTGTACATGCAGCAATGGTATAAGTACTCTATCATACGTAAGCAGTAGAAGTGGATGGAATTGGACAGAACTACTGCAGATTGGCAAATACATATGAGTCAGGTGGGAATCAACAGGAAGACAACGCTGTTGTAAAAGAAGCGGTGGAGGAGATAGGCTGTCCATAAAACATACGAAGTAATCAAGAGATAAGTCTGGGATCTGTTCTGGTAGGATCCAAAGGAACAGTGTCAGGCCAGAAGGTGGGATAAAGATACTGCCGGATCAGTGATACGACAAACAAATAGTGTTCCCAGCATGGGCTGAGGTTGGAGTAAGCAAAGGAAAAGAGAAAAACTGAAGCGTGTAGCAATACAACCATAACATAGGGTGCATACTGGTATTTCTTGCATAGCTCCAAAACATTTGAGTCATGTTGACTAGTTCTGACTTAATGCTTTGTACTTGCCTTCCATATTGGGACAGATGAGTCAGCCATGAGGATTACCATGAGGTGCTTATCTGCACCATGCTGTAATCTTGAGGTAACATAGGTTTACACAGCCATACACAGCTTGGGTATAGCCAAGCATAGTTATGTGGACTGGATTGGCATTGCTTTAGCACAGGTATCACAGCCTTGCACTGCCATGCATTGCCTTTGTTACAGTTGCTTCATAGGACTTAATGTTTCTCATGATTAATTTATCCCTTTCCTTCATTCTTTATTTATTTTTAGACTTTTGGCCATGTCCAAACCTGGGAGAGCCCCTTCCTCAAACTATAATATTGTATACTTGGGCTCTACCCAGTACCTGCTCCTTTTAAGGCAAGTGGCCTGCCTTATATAGATATATGACTTCCTTTTATAGTATATGCTAGATATACTCCTTATCCAGAGCTGTACCTGCTCTTTTATGATAACTGTATCCACTACCATGCAGTATACACATGCCTTTCACTTCATTTCTCTTCTATGGCTATGCTGCCACACTCTTGCAATGTGTGCATGATATGACTTATGACCTCCATTTCTTTCATTCATATTTTTCATCTTCATTGCACATGCCCTAATGGCACATTGTGCAGTATGTCTACTATGCCAAACATGTACAAACACTATAGAGTAGTATTTAAGCTCTAAAACAGCCTCCATTGAATCTCGGTCAGGTTCTTCTGGAGTTTTCCCCAACTCCTCCCTACTCAATACTACTTGCAATCTAAGCCATCTAGTGCTAATCTGTGAATGCTACACATTTTGGGTTGTTTCAGCCTTCATGACTTGTCTTAACTTGTGTTAGCTAGGTCCTGATTAGGATTATTGTGCTAGGATGAGTGTAGATACATATTACATAAAAAATACAATATAGAATGTAGAAGGGCATAGAAATTAGTGAAAAATAGGGGTAAAATAGGGTGATTGTAACAATGGCCAGAATCTAGTCCTGGTATTAGTATTTGGTATGTGTTCAACATGCTTTGCCAACCTTATTGACTAATCCAAATTCTCTTAGTGTGCTTGCAAATATGGTTGCCAGCTGAATGCTGGTATGTGACTATTGTTGCTTCAGTACAACAAAGGTATATTGGTTACTATTACAATTTCCTCCTTTCTTTCCTCTTTCTCATGGACACTGTTTTCCTTTTTTTTTTACAATGACACACTTTCTTCTCCATTGGCTGGTTACTCACTACTTGCTCGTCATCATATTCCTCCCCACCAGTAGTCTTTTTCTCTTATTATTAGTCATGACTTTTCAATGTTGTTCCACAATGTGTTACGATAGGGCCAGATAGATACTATTGTAGTCTGAACCTAAAGACCAAGAGCAAAGATGAAGGGAGCAAGAATGAGAGGCAAGGGTCCTAGGGCTTTCCTAGTAACAAGGGAGCCAGTTGCGATATATAGAGCAACTGGGTTACCCTGGGGGATGTCAAGGGTTTGAAGGACAAGGGGTGTTGCACAATAACAATAGTTGAAGCAACACAGAGGTCTATTAGAAGAAGACCTAAGATTTTAAAGAGGACAAGGCCTTAGCATGGCTAAGGAGATAAGGACAAGGGGTGCTTGGATTCAGGTGGAAGTATAAGATACAAGGCAAGGAATCCAAGTGACTATGGTGAGAACTAAGTACTGTTGTACAATGTTGTCACAGGTGTCTTTCTCATATAGATAAATGTGAGTTGAAGTATGAGCAGTGGTATATGAAGAGGTCAAAGTAACAATGGGCTTATAGAGATGAGATATATACTCAAAGAGAGCAGAGGGAGTGTCTGTAAAAAGGGAAGTAGTGATGGAAGGAGACAACATAGGGGAAAAGAATAAATCATAACACAATGTTTTTTTCCTATCTTGACAATAGTTTCCCTTTATATCCCTGGTCCATGTGCTTTCCTCTTTGCTTTAAATACCAGTTACACATACTGATATACCTTAAGCTAGTTCTCCTTGGCAATACACCAAGTGATTTGCCTACTTTGAGTTTGTATCTGTTATGATATAACTGTTACGATTCACCCCTTTTCTTCTGCTTCTATCATGGACACTATTTCCTTTTTCTCTATGATGACCCACTCCTCACATTGGCCAATCTTACTCATCACTTCCTAGTCATTGTCTCCCTCCATCCAGTAGCATTTCCTTCTTTTACTTAGTTATATTTCTTTGATAATGTTCTATATTGTTCTTTTCCTATCTCAATGATAGCTTCCTTTCTCATTCTTGGTCTGTGCATGTTTTCCTCCTACTTAAATACCAATCACACACACACACATACTCTAAGCTATTTCTTCTTGGCAATACACCAAGCTGATCACCTACCTTGAGTGTGTCTTGTTGTTCACCTAGCCATCCTCCTTGACCCCTTTTCCCTTTGTAACCAATACTCTTTATCCTGGCTCTAGTCAGGCTTACACCTTTAGACCACTCTGCATCCAGTCAAGCTTACGCTTCTGATGATGTTGTCTAGTTAGTCCAAGACTACGCTCACCCCTACCCAGGTCAAGCATAACAAGGACCAGATAGGGACTACCATAGTCTTAAAGGGCCTAAAGTCCAAGGGCTGGGGGCAAAGAGTGAAGATGAAGGGGATAAAGATCCTAGGGCTTTCCTAGTGATGGAAGAGTCAGTTGTAATATACAGAGTGACTGGGTAACCCAAGGGAATGCCAAGGGTTTGAAGGACAAGGGGTGTTATGCAATAATGATGGTCAAAGCAACACAGAGGCCAATTAGAAGGAGGCCTGAGACTCAGAAGAGATGAGATGTTACAATTCGCCCCTTTTCCCTCTACTTTTATCACAGACACTATTTCCTTTTCCTCTACAATGACTCATTCCTCACATTGGCCGACCTGACTCATCACTTCCTAGTCATCGTTTCCCTCCTACCACTAGTGTTTCTCCCTCTTGCTTAGTTAACATTCTTTGACAACATTCTATGTTGTTCTTTTTCTATCTCGATGATAGTTTCCTTTCTCATTTGTGGTCTGTGCACTCTTTCCTTTTACTTAAATATCAGTTACACACATAGATGTACTTTGAGCTATTTCTTCTTGGCAATACACCAAGCTGATTGCCTATTGCAAGTCTGTCTCATCATTTGCCTAGCTGCCCTCCTTGACTCCCAATTCCCTTGCAGCCAACCTTCCTCCTTTTAGTCTTAGTCAGGTTTACACCTCTAAGACCTTCCTGTGTCCAGTCAAGCTTACACTTCTGCCAATGTTGTTCCATTAGTCCAAGACTATGCTTACTCCTACCTGGGTCAAGCATAACATGAGACCTTAGCACAGCTAAGGGGCAAGTACAAGGGGCACTTGGATTCAGGTGGATATACAAGAAAGACAAGCATGAGAGACTATTGTACAGGGAAGGTGGGTTTAAATACTAAGGGGAAATGTTGGTTACATAAGCGGGAACAGAAGGTCATGGAATGTTGTAGAATGTTTATAACAAGGCATCTAAGATAAGAGATAAGCAGGGATGAATGGAAGGAAGCTGGTTAGTGTGCAAATGGCTATTGGAAGATAGGAACGGCAGGTATAGTGGTAGCTGGCTGAGAGGAATGAGCATCCAACATGTCACTGGGATACACTAAGTAGTACAAGGAAAACACATGTGAAGGAAAAAGAAAGAATTGTAACAGTCTTATTGTTTGCCTAGCCTCACTCTTCAACCTTGTTCTCTATCCCAGTCACTTGCCTCTTCTAGTCAGACCCACATCTCTAATATTGCTACATGTCCTGTCAAGCCTACACTTCAGTCAACATTATCTTGCAGACCAAGGCTATGTTTGCCCCTACCCGGGTCTAGCATAACAGTTACACAAACTTACTATGGCCACTTCAATGACATTCAATGGCATTGTCAGGGATGTTCCCTTGTGTTCCAGATAAATATAGAATGTGACAAATGCCTGATGATTTGGTGATGACCAGGCATCTGTCATAAAACTAACTTTGCCATTGTATTCCTGGTAAGTGCATAAAAATTTGTAAACCATCTTGGACACAATAGAACTTACCTGCAATAATTTAGCAATCTGTTTTCAGGTCTTTACAAACACTTGTTGAACATTATGTGCAACAGTCCATTGGGATGGTAAGTAGTAATGTGGTCTTCCTGTTTTCATTAGTATCTTAAAGTCCTTGTCCTCCATGATTGAAAATGACTGCAGGCTTTCTGAGATCCACTTTACAATCTTGGTACCATATAATGATATATTAGGCAATCACCATGTTTCAACAACCATTCCAGACATACTGGGTTTTCTTGTGAGTATGAGTATAATATGAGTAAGTAATCTGGCCATTTTTAGTGTGTTCAAAAGCTGCCATAATTGACCCATCTTTTAGATTTTTCAAAATTGTGTTTCAAACTTTGGTGGCATCTTTTGCCTTGTCTGTGGCACTCATGGTTTCAATATCCCAGCAAAGCTTTGCATATCTTCTCAAGTTACCTATTGACTTTGCATTCTGCTTGTCAAGATAGTGATGAATTGTGGCTCCATAGCCCTATGCACCATATACAAAGTTATGGGCATATTGCTCATTAACCTTAATGACTTGTGGCTGTGGCTTAAAGAAACCATAAATAGGTGTGCATCACTCTTTCATAAGGTATTCTTCATTGTGTAAGCTAATAGTTACTGTTTGTAATAAATCAAACCCACTTAGCTGGTCCTTAGTGCTTTCAGGCTGGCCATTGATCTCATTATCTAATAAGTCAATATTAATTGTATCTGTGTGTTGGTTTGTAACATTCAGTAAAGTCTCTATTGCTATGGTGACTTTTATGGTGCCATGCATGTTGCTACTAGCTGTGTGAGGTCTTTTTGCAGTGTTTGAAATCTTTGTCTGTTTAGCATCTTGTTATCTGTTAGTGGTGCCTTCTGAAATGACTAGTCCACTAGGACCAATTGCTTACCAGAGCAAGTAGTAAGCCTTAGACTTTAGAGCACTAGTAGAACTAGGAAATCTCCAAGAGAACAAGACTAGAGAAAATCCTAGTGCTCATCCTTGGTTTTTACATACACTTTCTGGTATTTACATTTGTATTTACTACATCTACAATATCCTATGTTAGTAAACATGAGGAGTATGCATGTATCTAATAGAACTTCAAGAACTAGGGTGTGCACTGATACTTGTTGCATAGCTCTAGTATTTCTGAGTTGTATTAACTAGTTTTAACTTGTGCTTCATACTTGCCTTTCATATTGGAACTGATGAGTCAGACATGAGGATTACCATGAGGCACTTATCTGTGTTGTGCTGCAGCCTTGAGGTTGCATAGGTTTGCACTGCCATATACAGCCTGGATACTGCTGAGCACAGCTATTTGGGCCAGTTTAGTATTGTTTCAGCACAGATATTAGCACAGCCATGTACTGGCATGCATTGCCTTCATGACTTGTCTTGTCTTGTGTTAGCTAGGTCCCAGTTAGGGTTATCATGTTAGGATATGTGTAAATACTGCATAGAAAATGCCAATCAAAGTGTAGAGGGCTGAGAGAATTAGTGAAAAATAGGGGTAAAATAGAGTGCTCATAACAGTGCCATGTTTGACCAAGAGAAACTTCACAACAACATTTTTTCAACACTCTTCTCTGATCCTCTTGCCTCCATTCATCTTTCTAAGGCACCTTTCACTGACTTCCACTGATCTGTCGATTCTAATGGCTTTTCCCACCTCAATGACCACATCTACATTCTGGACTCTGATGACCTATTGGAAACCATTGTGAGATGGAAACACTACAGTGTCACATAGGGAAATAGAACATAGATGAGCATATATTTGTGAGAGCAAGAGAGAGAAAAAGAGAAAGAAAATAAGATGATCTGTCTATATGTTGTCCATCCTTATATACTGTCCATTGTTGGTATCTGAATTGTGATGCTATGTGAAGTCAAAGAGATGGTATGTGAAGTGTGTTAGTGATATAACATCAGTCTTATATCCTTTCACCCTATGGAGAAGAAGAATGTGTTTCTCCCAAATATTGAGAGCTGCACAGTTGGCAAGATCTCACCATGAAAGCCATTCATCATCCTCCAGGCCAAAACTGTCCCAATGAACCAGATACTGGCAGCTGTGACCAACATGATGCTTATCAAGAATTTCCTTGATGTAATGTTCCAGCTGTCCATCTGGCATGAGAATAGGTGTGGAAGGAGATGGCATGCAGTTAGGGAACAAGAAAGGATCATTTGTATGGTATGTGTGGAGGTGACTAACATGAAAAGTGGGAGAGATGTAAGAGTTGGCAGGAAGAGTAAGGATATATGATGACGGAGGTGGGTATGTGATTTCGGGCCGTCGGTCAGTGTCGCGGCCTCGTCGCTAGTTGGCGGTCTTGTTGACGACTAGAGGATCCGGACGTTGTGCAAACAGAACAGAAGGACCGGGAG
>JBBPTZ010001072.1:0-12086 GCA_038094315.1 Phylloporus cf. tubipes
CAACGGTGCGGCAGCAATGCTGATTACCCTTTCCTGTGTATAGGTATTTCGTAGTCTACTAATCATTTTTGGTGGTGTCGTAAAGTGAATTCATGTTTGTGAAGTGGATAAGCCCTCGAAAGTGAGTCGAAATTGAGTGGAAAGTATGATCAAAGAACTGCTCGAAAGTAAATTTTACTTAATGATTAAATTATCTAAAGTACGAGTAACATGCCTCTAAATTGATTAAGAGATTTGCTGATGACTTGAAGTTGTCAGTGGTGGCAGGCTGAGCATTACAGCTAAGATGCATATTGAGAATTATCAGACACAATCTGGACAAGCAGGGTGGGCCACCTCATATCATTTGATGGGAACATGGTCAGGCCATATATATATAATGTCACTTGAGACCCTGAAGGGTCCTTTCTGGCAAATTGGCCACTCCAACATACCTTACAAGGCCTTACACCACAAGTCACATGGCTAGCTTCTCAGTCATCCTGTGGCCGGGAACATCCGGAAATATCACAGAACCTTGATTTTCGTGATAGGTGTCGAAGCAGGCAGCTCTCAACTGAAGGACTTCGAACTCGCGTGGTTCTCCCTTGCCTCGTCGCATTAGACCCGCGTTCGACCGCTGGCACGCATCGCAGTCCACTGATCGAAACGATGAGGCCTGTGAATAGGCCGGTGATCTACGTCAGGGGGCAGCAGCGGTAGACCATACCATTCGCAGCCTAGCACTCAGAGTTCGCAATAGCGTCGATGGATTGTATTCTCCATACTCAAATTTCACACATGCACTAAAGACGACAGTCGCAGGATACATCTGACCCAACCAACACCAAACTACAGACACTCAAAAGATAAACAAGAGGGACACCACGTTTCTTGAACCCAGGGTACCAAGCACCCGACAACCGGTCCGGTCCCGCGTGCAAAATCCGTGATGTCCCCTTTGAATCCTCCCCTCATCCTCACGCGTTACGCGGCATTGACTATTTGGGGTGAGTATGAAAAACACAAGGCAATCATTTCAGCCTACCATGATAGTTCAAGTTGCTTCTACTGCCTTTCGATCGAACGCTGTTACTGTAAACTAGTCAGCACCCAAAAAGGAGAAATGTTAGTTGCAAGTTCTACATCGGCGCATGCCCCCAAACCTACTTGCGCGGACTTTGGAAGATTCAAGTTATCCAGCCATGGCTCGAAGGGGCGACGACGTACCAGATAAAATTCCGAGGAAGAGATGGTACCAAGAATTCCACGAGCTAACCTCGACTGCACATGTGCCGACCATAAGGTAGTAACGAAGAAGAAACGCTGGCGATGAAGGACAGCATGGTAAAGGTTGGGGTTGAGCGCCGCGAGCGACGTGCTCGAGATGGGAATCGTCATGTGAGAAAGGGCAAGTGGGAATTGAAGATGAGAGACGCGCTCGAGGGGGGGTATTTATGTATTTTTCAATCCCCAATTCCCCAACGAACGGTTGCGGAGGTATTCAACGGGTTGCATTCCAACGTGACCGGCGGCTACATACCAGCAAAAGGTGGAATTCCAAGTGTTGCGATGCTTTGACTCGGCATGGATGCCGCTTTTCAGGCTCCGACGTCGCGTTCTCGCCGATGTGTGCTTGTCCCTCCGGGCCGGGGCCCAGGTTTATGCGCTGCACACCTCCAACGAGCTCCTTCTCTTCTCATCCACCCCTCCCTGTATTTAGTCACCCTGGCAGTGGAATTCCAAGCGTTGTCGTATTCTTTTGCATGAGCTAGTATGGTACAAACGGACACGCCTAGGTAATCATGATAGATGCGGGTCTGAGTGTATTTTTACGCCAAGAGCCCACAATCCCGAGACTCTCCAAAGGAGGGAGCTGCTCACCTGTCCGAAAGTTCCGTTAGAGAATAAGTATTCCCTCGCTGGGGTGATCGCACCAGGCGTCCTTGGCCGGGGTTTGCTCGTTTTGCCATTTACAACTTCACTTCCTAAAATGCGTAGCGATCGATCAATCGGCATCTGCTCGGTAGGCAACCACTCGCCCAAGACGACCTATAGTCAATCCATCCCTAGTGATAGGTATCAGTATAACTTGTCGTCTAGCAAGAAGAACCGTAGCTCCGCTGCAACATCCAGCGAGTCAAGACGTCACAAGTATCATCCCCAGGCGTACAATGATCGTGCGCTAGCCAATATAATAGTTGTAGCACGTTCGATCTTGGCAGCCGGGGAGGCACGTCAGCCAGCTGTATGCGTGCGTGCTGTGATCGAATGAGCGCAATCCTCTTCAACATGACGTTTTCAAACATTACCTGAGATTCACATGGCCGTGAGCTGGGATCATTGTTAGAACGCGTTGGTGTCTAGGCATGGCAAAGACGGTTGAGTTGGCTCTAATCCGAGAATGAATTGGTCTGCGATGTCGACGCCAGTCGGCATGATCGCTTGTACGTCTACCAATGTCGCAAGATCGATACTATCAATGATTTTCACAGAGCTGAATATTAAACTGTCAGCCACGGTAGACCAGGTTCTGGGGATCTTGAGATTGAGGCACTTGTGCTGTATTCATCGGCCTTACAAGACACGCGGATTTGAGTTTCCAGTACCTTGACTCGAAGCAACGACGATGTACCTGGCGCATGGCTGGTAAGAAAATGGCACCATGGGTCGACCAGACGCGGGCCGCATATCAGACCATTGAGGCGATAGTAATGAGGTTGAAGAAACACCGGTACTGAAGGGCAGAGTAAAGGTGAGGGCTAAACGCGAGTGACGTGGTCCGAGAAAAAGGACAAGAGAGACGACGAGGTATCTCTGTATTTTGCAGCTCCAATGCCTTAACGAATGCCACAATTCCGGGTCCTTGAAAGCACGTTGCACTATAAACGGGGCCGGACCACCCGGGCCGGGTTTGTTTCACACGTGCCCACCCTCTCTCAGTGAGTCCTTGCTCTTTCCCTTCACAAATCGGTCAGTACCGCGTTCATTGTCGTCATTGTCCCGCTCACCACCGTCACCACCAGTTATTGTCTGTATTTATTCTGTCATTTGCCTTCGATTTCTCACTTGATTTCGCCACGCGTCGGAAGCGCAAAGGTGTTTACCCGCTTCTCCATAAAGACCTCGCATTGCCTCCGAAAAGTGATTGGGCGGCTGCGAATCTCATGTCTCGTTCGTTATTGCCTCGTACATACACAGTATGAAACTGTATGATCCAAAACGTGCAGGTTCCCCTGCTGTCAGCTCGTTTTCGTGGCAAGATGTCGTCCCGCCCATGACTAGTGGATCACCTGGCCATTTAGCTTCATGTGAGTAGTGGTCGTTAGTCCATCCCGCATTCAACGTATTGACCAAATTATGACAGAGGAACACGGTCCTATCAAATACAGTGACATTGTTGTCATCTCTCACACGCACATTCTGCTCAGGCTGGCTCACCGTATATTTCTACATCTTTCCTCGAGCTTGCTATCACTCCTGTTCGGACTGCCCCGCAATGGTTCCCGTCTTCGCCCACACGCCAACCCGGTACCCGGTCGCGTCTTTTCTATCTTTCGTTCTCCTCGTCATTTGCGACAATTGTCGGGAATTCGCCGAATTGGATCTAAACAACATATCCGCACACTCAGTAATACCCGGTTCTCCCACCATCGTGGACGCAGGGGGAAATGTGTATGACACTGTACGCAACACTGGAGCATGTATGAGTGGAATTGGATGCTCTTATATGGCAGCGATTCCAGCAAGTGCAAATGCGCGCAACCGGTGTCACCGGATTCAGCGGTCGGTCGAGATGTTGAGGCGGTGTTCGGGAGCAGTAGCACACGTGGACCAACTGCCTCGTATCCCGGCTTTGCGCGCCTCGGTCCCAAACGACCGTGGCCAGTTGAACTTGGTGAACCGACCAAACCCAGAAGGTACATATGATTTCTTTTTGTTGGCGTTCAAATACTGAAATTCAAGCAACCACTTGCAGGTTAAACAGGGACATCCGAGTGTGAATTCATATCTGAGCTTTCTTACATTTTGCCACCCTCATGGATTCACAAGGTGCCTATCTTAGCGGTTTATACACGACCCAGTGAAATGACCATCTACTTGTCAGTTGAACAGTTACTTTTGCGAGCAAGGTCTCTCGTCGACAAGTTTACACATGGAGATGGGACCAATTACATCGATGAGGCGATCATACTTGATCGTGGAGCATTGGAACTTTGTCCACGGGGCCACACCAAGCGGTTTTTGTCTTTGACGCGACTTGCATCCCATCTCTCCACTCGCTACAGACAGTTTAGGGGAATACGGGACTTGGATGAGGCCATTGACCTCAGTCGAGAAGCATTGGAGTTCTGCCCTCCTGGTCACCCTGATCGGTCAATGTCTTTGAGTAACCTTGCTATCCGTCTCTGGACTCGCTACGAACTGCCTGGGGGGATTCGGGACTTGGATGAAGCCATTGCGCTTGATCGAGAAGCATTAGAACTTCTCCCACATGGTCACCCTGATCGATCAGCAGCTTTGAACAATCTTGCTATCCGTCTCTCGACTCGCTACAGACAGCTTCGGGGGACTCAGGACTTAGATGAGTCTGTTGCCCTTGGTCAAGAAGCACTGCGACTCCACCCACAAGGTCACCCTGATCGGTCAGCATCTTTGAACAACCTTGCAAATCATCTCTCGACTCGCTACAAACAGCTTGGTGGGACTCAGGACTTGGATGATGCCATTCTCCTCGATCGAGAAGCATTAGAACTCCGCCTTCATGGTCATCCTGATCGTTCAATGTCTTTGAGCAACCTTGCTAACCGTCTCTCGACTCGCTACAAACGGTCTGGGAGGACCTGTGACATGGATGAAGCCATCGCACTTGATCGAGAAGCATTGGTACTCCGTCCGCATGGTCACCCTGACCGGTCAGCATCTTTGAACAACCTTGCCGTCCATCTCTGGACTCGCTACAAACAGCTTCAGGGGACTCAGGACTTGGATGATGCCATTGACCTCAATCGAGAAGCACTGGAATTCCGCCCACATGGGCACCCTGGTCGGTCAAGGTCTTTGAACAACCTGGCAATTTATCTCTCGACCCGGTTCATGCATTTGGGTAGTTCAAAGGATGAGCAGGAGTTATTCAGTGTATATGCTGAACTGGTGCACATTCCTCAAATGGTGTCGTCATTTGATCTGTCTGCTGTTAAGGGGTGGATCACCACTGCCGAACAATTTCACCATCCCTCGACACTTCTGGCATATGAAACATATCTTCGGTTACTCTCCGAGCATCTCGCCAGTTTACCTTCATTACCCCAACACCTTTCTATCATTAGGAAAGTCACTGCCTCACTCGCAGTAGACGCATTCTCAGCTTGCCTACGCTACTCTACTCCTGCCCATGCAGTGGAGCTCCTCGAACAAGGTCGGGGTGTCTTTTGGGGCCAACTCACTCGCCTTCATTTCCCGCTCGACGATGTCACTGCATCTGGTCCGGCCGGAAAGACGTTGGCAGACGAGTTCAGCCATTTGGCGTCACTCATTCGTGATGCTCTCAACTCTCCTGGTACAGATCAGCATGGGCGTCTGTGTCATCTCAATTTGCGATTGAAAACGACCGTGGATAACATTCGGGCCTTGCCTGGTTTCTCACGATTTCTGTTACCGACCCTGTTCTCTGACTTGCAACTCGCCGCGAGTGAGGGTCCTGTAATCATCGTGAACTCAAGTGAATATGGCTGCGATGTTGTCGTTGTCTTACTCGATCGCGACCCCGTTCATATTCCATTGCAGGTGACGCAAGATGATGTTCAAGACCTGTCGGAAGAGCTCCAAACGTTGACTTATCTGGCAAAGAGAATGGATATGACGAAGGCACTCGGATCGTTTCTACGCAAACTCTGGGATCAGATCGTCTCTCCGATCGTCGATTTTCTTCGGACGTCTATCCCGACTGGGTCACGGATCTGGTGGTGCCCGACTGCGGAGTTCTCTTCGCTTCCCTTGCACGCTGCCGGCCCGTTCCGGAAGAGACATCCGAATCTACCCCACCTTTATGTCTCGTCTTACACCCCCACCTTGAGCGCTCTCATACGCGCGAGGCGAGTCTCGTCATCTAGACCTGCCAGTGCGAGGAAACGTTTTGTTGCCATTGGTCAAGCGAACGCCATCGGGGAGACGCAACTCGTCTCTGTCGCCTCTGAACTGGAAAATATCGTTCAGCGCGTCGGTCGTGTCGCCAGGTTTACCCAAATCGAAGGTGCGGAATCTTCGATCTCGCGTGTCGCAGAAGAGCTCGGGAAGAATGAGTGGGTTCACCTCGCATGTCACGGTATCGCGAACCAGAAAGAGCCGTTCGAATCCGCGTTCGCTCTCCGGGATGGGCGTTTCACGATCGAACAGATCATCCGATGTGAGCTGGAGAACCCCGAATTTGCATACCTCTCTGCGTGTCACACGACCGTTGGAGACAAAGAGAGCCCAGACGAGGTGATTCATCTCGCGTCGGCGATGCACTTCATCGGGTTCCGATCTGTGATTGGGACGATGTGGGCGGTGGATGATGAGGAGACGAACAAGATCACGTCGTTGTTTTATAAAAACATGGTCGACGACGTGGGCCGTTTGGATCATACTCGTGCGGCGTATGCGCTGAATAAGACCATGCGAGAGGTCGATGTTCCATTCGATCAACGGATTCTATATGTCCATCTTGGAGCATGATTCTTTGTCTTTGATTCTCGCGATTCGGTTGATCGTACTAGTACTTGATCGTATCGCGGTTGCTGTCAATTCCGCTGTCTTGATTTTCATCTTTTCCATTGTGGTCTCGTTGCCTGATTTTATGTGCCCGTTCGACGCCTCAAGTCTGATATGTAGTGCCTGCTTGTCAGGACTCTAGAATCCGTGGCACTGACTCAGCTCGGGTGCGTTGGAGGCTAGAAGAGAGGTGAGATTGCCTGGTCATACAAACGGAGACGGACAGCGCTACCTAGAAGAGAGGAGCTCGACGTTAGGGAAAGAAAGAGAAATCAGATCGAGAGCCAATAGTACGCTACGATTACCAAGCAGGAATTCCGTCGTGCACGGGCCCGCTCCTATCAAGCTCATGACACTGCTACGGAAGTGTGATATCCATCCTCATGTATTTCGAGTTCTAGTAAAGACGTCATGGTAAATCGATCAGGTCCCACTGAGATTCTCGTCTTCTATCAATTATGTCAGCTGAGCTAGGAATGCGTCGACAATTGGCCTGACCCAAAGTCAATTAGCGTGACTCGCCGATCCGTCCTGAGAAATCTTTCCCTTTCGAGAACATTATAGTGCCAAGACGCGTTACTGGAGTCGACGGTCGTGATCACGATGCTGACGCCAGGACGACAGATGTGCACTAGGTGAAAGAGACGTCAGTACAAGCTTGATGTCCCGCGCCGCTATCCCGAGTTGCTCTGAGAGGTACGCTCTCATTCAATGTGACCTTTTCTTTTCCTTTGGCTGGTATTATCTCGTTTGCTGGATGCACATCCGACATGACCAACACTAAACTACAGACACTGAAGAGATAAAACAAGAGCGACACCGCGTTCCTTGAACCCAGGGTACCAAGCACCCGACGGCCGGACCAGTCCCGCGTGCAAAAAACGTGATGTCACCTTTGAACCATCCCTTCGTCCTCATTCGTTCTCTATTTTGGGCATAAGTATGAGAAACACAAGGCAATCATTTCGGCCCACCTTCCCCTACCACAATAGTTCAAGCTGCTTGCCGGATCAAGGTTTTCGGAATTCTGCTACGTTCCCGTTGAGAGCCGTGAAACTAATCAAAAAGGAGAAATGTTAGTTGCAAGTTCATCGATGTGTGCTCCCAAACCAACACGCGAGAGTTCTGGAAAGATTCAAGTTATCTAGCCGTAACTCGAGCGGCGACAACGTACCGGACAAGGTTCCTAATAAGATGGTACCAAGAATTCCATGTTCTGATCTTGGTCTGTCCCTTTGCGATGGACCGGCCAGGATGAGCAGCAGGAGGAATGTCTTGTTGTCGTATGTCTCTTGGCTACCTCGTGGCTACTCTATCCCCCGCTCGGCTCTCTCCGTTCTGACCCCTGTCACCTCTGCTGCCTCACCCCTGTCTCCGCTCCGTCGTCCTCTCTCTCCTTCCGTGCTGGCGCTGTGCGGCCCTGCGGGCCGCACCGCTCCAGCGAGTAGGTCTCCTACATAGTGTACTCTGACGGTAAGGTAGTAACGAAGAAGAAACGCTGGCGATGAAGGACGGCATGGTAAAGGTTGGGGTTGACCGCCGCGAGCAATGTGCTCGAGATGGGGATCGTCATGTATGTGGGAGAGAAAGGACAAGTGGGAATTGAAGATGAGAGACGCGCTCGAGAGGGGGTATTTATGTATTTTTCAATCCCCAATTCCCCAACGAATGGCTGCGGAGGTATTCAACGATT
This sequence comes from Phylloporus cf. tubipes, assembly GCA_038094315.1. Lineage (NCBI taxonomy): Eukaryota > Fungi > Basidiomycota > Agaricomycetes > Boletales > Boletaceae > Phylloporus > Phylloporus cf. tubipes. Next base: position 8,426 of record JBBPTZ010001072.1, read on the forward strand.
TGCATTCCAACACGGTGGCCGGCGGCTACTACCAAAGGTATTCTGCAGTGAGCTTTCCTCGAAGCAACGACAACGTACCTGGCTCATGGCCGGTAGGAAGATGGCACCAAGGGACGACCGGATGCAGGCCACGTATCAGACTGTTGAGGCGATGGTAATGAGGTCGAAAAAGAAATGCCAGTATGGAAGGAAGGCACGGTAAGGGTGAAGGCTGAGCGCAAGGGACGTACCACCGTCCCGCTCATCGCCGTCGTCACAAACAGTTATCGATTCTGTCATTTGTTAAACGATCCCACTTGATTTCGCCAGTCAAAGATACCCGCGTTGGAGACCCAAAGGTATTTACTGAAACTCCCACCTTTCTATAAAGACCTCACATTGCCTCTGAAAAATGACTAGGCGGCTACGAATCTCATGTTTCGTTCCTTATTGCCTGGCTCCGCAACCCGCGTACACACAGCATGATCCAAAACGTGCAGGTTCCCTGCTGTCGACTCACCTTCGTGGCAAGATGTCGTTGACTTGTGGGTCTATTCATGTAAGCAGTGGTCGTTTAATCCATACCGCGAGTGCATTCAACGTACTATCCAATCGCGACAGAGGCACATGGTCTCACCAAATACCGTGATGCTTTTGTCGCCTCTCACGTCCGCATTTGGCTGGCTCGCCTTACCTTTCTACATTGTCCCTCGAGCTTGCCACCACCACTCCTGTTCAGTCTGCTTCGCAACAGTTTCCGTCTCCAACCATACATCAACCTGGCACCGGGTCGCATCTTTTCTATCCTTCGTTCTTCTCGTCATTTGCGACAGCTGTCGAGAATTCATTGGAGCATGTATGAGTGGAATTGGGTGCTCCCGTACGGCGGTGATTCCAGCGAGTGCAAATGCGCGCAGCCATCGGAGGTGTCGCCGGATTCGGCGTTCCGTCGAACCGAGGCGTCGAGGCGGTGTTCGGGAGTAATAGAACACATGGACTGACTGCCTCGTGTACCCTGGTTTGCGCGTCTCAGTCCCAAACGACCGTGCTCAGTTAAACTTGGTGAACCGAGCAATCCCAGAAGGTACATATGACTTCTTTTTGTTAGCGTGCATAATACTGAACACAAGTAACCGTGCACTTGCAGGGTCATCCAAACGCGAATTCGTATCTTAGCTATTTCACGTTTCGCCGGCCTTATGGTCTTTGAACAACCTTGCCAACCGTCTCTCCGTTCGCTACGAACTGCTTGGGGGGATTCAGGACTTGGATTGGGCCATTGACCTTGACAGAGAGGCATTGGACCTCCGCCCACACGGCCACCCCGGTCGGTCCAAGTCTTTGAACAACCTTGCAATCCGCCTTTCAACTCGGCTCACACAGTCGAGCAGTTCAAAGGATGAGGAAGAGTTATTCAGTGTCTATGCTGAGTTAGTGAACACTCCTCATATAGCAGCATCATCGAGAGATCTGGATGCTGTTAGGGACTGGATCCATGCTGCCGAACAGTTTCACCACCCCTCGACACTTTTGGCATATGAAACATATCTTCGATTACTCTCCGAACATCTCGCCAGTTTACCTTCATTATCCCAGCACCTTTCTCTCATCAGGAAAGCCACGGCGTCACTCGCAGTAGACGCATTTTCGGCTTGTATTCGCTACGCCAGTCCTGGTCACGCAGTGGAGCTCCTCGAACAAGGCCGGGGTGTCTTTTGGGGCCAGCTCACTCGCCTCCATTTCCCGCTCGACGACGTCACTGCATCTGGCCCGGCTGGAAAGGTGCTGGCGGACGAGTTTAGACAACTGACGTCACTCATTCGTGACACTCTCAATTCTCCTGGAACAGACCAGCATGGACGCCTGTGTCATCTCAATCTAGAATTGAAGACCATCGTGGACAACATTCGGGCCTTGCCTGGTTTCTCACGATTTCTGTTACCGACCCTCTTCTCTGACCTGCGACTCGCCGCGAGCGAGGGACCCGTTATCATCGTGAATTCAAGTCAATATGGCTGTGATGCGGTCGTCGTTTTACTCGATCGCGACCCTGTTCATATTCCATTGCAGGTCAAGCAAGATGATGTTCGAGACCTGTCGAAGGAGATCCAAACGTTGACTGATCTGGCAAAGAGAATGGATATGACGAAGGCACTCGGATCGTTTCTACGCAAACTCTGGGATCAGGTCGTGTCTCCTATCGTCGTTTTCCTTCGGACGTCTATTCCGACTGGGTCACGGATCTGGTGGTGCCCGACTGCAGAGTTCACTTCACTTCCCTTGCACGCCGCTGGCCCGTTCCGAAAGGGACAGCCGAATCTGCCTCAGGTTTACGTCTCGTCTTACACCCCGACCTTGAGTGCTCTCATCCGCGCGAGGCGAGCCCCGTCATCTAGGCTTGCCAGTGCGATCAAACGATTCGTTGCCATCGGGCAAGCAAACGCCACCGGGGAGACGCAGCTTGTCTCTGTTAGCTCCGAACTGGAAAATATCGGTCAGCGCGTCGGTCGTGTCGCCAGCTTTACGCAAATCGAAGGTGCGGAATCTTCGATCTCGCGTGTCGCAGAGGAGCTCGGGAAGAACGAATGGGTTCACCTCGCATGTCATGGTCTCGCGAACCAGAAAAAGCCGTTCGAATCTGCGTTCGGTCTCCGGGATGGGCGTTTCACGATCGAACGGATCATCCGATGTGAGCTGGAGAACCCCGAATTTGCATACCTGTCTGCGTGTCACACGACCGTCGGCGACGAAGAGAGTCCCGACGAGGTGATTCATCTCGCGTCTGCGATGCACTTCATCGGATTCCGATCTGTGATTGGGACGATGTGGGCGGTGGACGATGAGGAGACGAACAAGATCACGTCGTTGTTTTATAAAAACATGGTCGACGAGGTGGGCTGTTTGGATCACACCCGGGCGGCGTATGCGCTGAACAAGACCATGCGAGCGGTCGATGTTCCGTTCGATCAACGGATTCTATATGTCCATCTCGGTGCATGATTCGGTGTCTTTGGTTCTGCATTCTCGCGGTTTGGTTGATCGTTGTCCCTGCTCGTATCTTGGTAGCTGTCGATTCCGATATCTTGGTTTTTTTCTTCTCTCATCGTTGTTACCCGACTTTGTCACGGTTGTCCTCATTCAATGCTTCCTCGAGTTCCGTATGTCGTACCTGCTCTGTAACTGCGATGTCCATCTGTATTTCGAATCGCTGTAAAGTCATTCTTGCACACTAGCGGTCCGGACATTCATCAAGTTCCTGCAGCTGTGGACAGTACTGTACTAGTGAATTGGCAAGTCCGTCCCGGCCTAGCAACGTCCGACTGACACGTCGCAAGGACCATCCCATTCAAATCTCCAGCATCATCATTGCTCCTCCCTTCCTATCTAAACCTCCGCCCAATTCACGGTGTCGCTGTGCGGAACATCCTGCGAGTCCACACACCACGTCTGCGTTCGCTTCGCTGTAGCGTCGGCCACTCGAATCAATGCGCCCACAGAGAAGAGAGAAAGAAAAGTCGACGCGATACACGAAGTCCATTTTCCCAGAGTCCAAACGAAGCAGATGCCCTTAGCCGATAGGTGACAGGAGTGTCACGACGCATCTCACTCGACTCACTGGACGATACTACCTTATGCTTTTGAAACATGCCCTACACCCATGCCCTTTACCCTATGCCTATTC
>JBBPTZ010001073.1:0-12072 GCA_038094315.1 Phylloporus cf. tubipes
AAGCAGTTAGGAATACCAGCAGAGTAGAATCCAATGAGGACATTTTGGTCAGTGACACCAGAAAGGGCAACATGGTTTTGGAACTGCGCATTGTATTCGGTGATGGTAGGAGAGTATACTCCCTTCTTGTAGGTCATGCGGGTGGTGGTGAGCCAGACAATGGCAGTGTTGAGCAAGTCATGATGTTTGAAGCTAGCATTAAAAGCTTTAATGAAGTTGAGGAAGGTGCTAAAAGTGACTGTAGCACCCACGATACAGTTCTGGCAGAAGGTAGTAGCCCAGGTAAGGGTAGACCCTTTAGTCATGTAGAAAAGGGCAAAGGCAACCATTTCAGCGTTGGTGTCATAGATGGCTTTGTTAACTTCCAGGTAGAACTGGATGGATTGAAGCCACTGAGTGGCATGGGCAAAGTCTCCATCAAAGTGGGATAGGGTTCTAAGGTGGAGTTTGGTAGATTTGGTGGACATGGCAGGTGTCGGTGGATGAACAGGTGATGGTGGGCAGGTGAAAAGTTGGAATAGAGCACCGGTCCAAGCAATAGGCATAGGTGACAGTGGTGTGGGGGCACAAGGTAGGTTTAGATGTCCTAGGCTATGGGCAAGGTTTTGAGAAAGTTTACATGTGAGGGTATGTTCTTCCTGGGTGGGAAGTTCTTCATCTGAGAATGTGGACAGGGATGGGGGTGAAGACCGATCAGAGGCAGTAGGTCCCAAGTGGTCTGAGGGGTTCTGTGGAGGAATTCTCCAGCGGGCAAAGTTCGAAGGTAATTGAGAAATGGTGGACTATACAGTGATAGCCACAGGGAGAAGACACTTGTCTTATGTTACAATAGGCCTGGGGAGGGACTAGCGTAGTCCTAAGAAACCTGGAGTATGAGGGATGAAGGGGCAAGGGTCCTAGAGAATTCCTAGTAATAGACATTTGTTGTGATTTACAGGGAGACAAAGTAACCTCAGGAGTGCCAAGGTGTCAAGAAGCAAAGAGGTATTGTGCAATGACAATGGTCAAAGCAATACAGAAGCCACTCGATAGTAGGCTTAAGACTAGGAGAGGACAAGGCCTTAGCACAGCTAAGGGTCAAGGCAAAGAAGCTTGGATTCCAGGTGGTAGTTTAGGAAAGACAAGTATGAGAAGTTATAGTACAGAAAGGGTGGATTTATATACTAGGAGGAAATGAAGATGACATAAGCAGGCATGGAAGGTCATGGAATGTTATGGAACATTCATAACAAAGCATCTATGATAAGAGATAGGTGAGAGTGAATGGAAAGAAGCCAGTTAGTGTGCAAATGGCTATTGAATAATAAGGAGACTGGGTATTGTTGTAACCGGCTGAAAGGAAATAAGCATCCAACATGTCACTGGGACAGACTAAGTAGTTCATGGAAGACAAGTGTAAACGGGAAAAGAAGGAACCGTAACAAGCCTTATATTTGAAATAAGTGGAGCACTAGCTCCACTGCTCCACAATATAAGTCATATTGACTCATATGGAATGTTCTAGAAGGATGTGACATCAGCATGATGACACATGAACATAAAAGGAAGAATCTAAAATGTCAAAGATAGCTAATGTTTAAAAAGGGTTATAAACTAATAACCAATGAATCATATAAAGTGAAATCAGGAAATGCTAAGCATAAAATGTTAGATTTCCAATAATGCACACCCCCACAATGAACACAATGACAGCATATTTGACACTGAGCATCACAATGATGCCATGCTCCCTAGGGTTACTGTACAAGTTTAACAAGCCAAAGGAGAACATAATGGATGTGGTTGTTAAGATGACTGAGTAATAGATGAGAATTTTGATCAGATCCATAATCTTGGTCTTGGTTGGGTTGACAGGGCTGGGATAGCAATGAAGTCAAAGTTGACAACATTGACTGCTTACATCACTGTGGATTGCAACATCAGGAAAAAGGCAAAAGTCTAATGCTGACTAAATGTTGGAAAAAACTCTGTGTCATTGGATGTCATGATAAGTACTTACAATGATGATTATAATTGTGGGAAAGGCATGGGAAATGTAAATGGGTTGTTAATGCCCAAGAAAAGATGTAAATGTGAATGTAAGGCATTACAATGAAATGTTCATGTGATGTGTAACATTACCATGACTAATAATAAACTGGTGCAACATGTAGATTGTTATAGTAGACCTGGGTAGGGGCTAGCATAGTCTTGTTGGATCTGAAGGGGCAAAGGACAAGGAACAAGGAGACCCTGGGGAATTCCTAGTGGTTGTTATGATTGCTTCATATGACTTAAATGTTCTCATAATTTACTTATTTCTTTTTCCTTATCTTTTATTTATTTTCAGACTTTCAGCTATGTCCAAACCTGGAAGAGCCCCTATCCTCAAACTATAACATTGTATACCTAGGCTCTATCCAGTACCCACTCCTTTTAAGGCAAGTGGCCTGCCTTTTATAGACATATGACTTCTTTTTATAGTATATGCTGGATACACTCCTTGTCCAGAGCTGTACCCACCCTTTTATGGTAACTGTACCCACTACTGTATGGTACACACATGCCTTTCACTTCCTTTCCATTTTATGACTATGCTGCCATATCCTTGCAGTATGTGCACAGTATGACTTATGCTTTCCATTCCTTTTACTCATGTTTCTTATCTTTGCCATATATGCCCTAATGGTGCATTGCATAGTATGTTGATACAGACAAACATGTACAAACACTGTAGAGTAGTATTTAAACCATAAGACAGCCTCTGTTGAATCTTAATCAGATTTTTCTGGAATTTTCCCCAACTCCTCCCTACTCAATCTACTTGCAGTCTAAGTTGTCTAGTGCTGACCTGTGAACACTATGTGTTTTGGGTTGTTTCAGTAGTAGGCATTTGTTGCAATATGCAGGGAAATGTAGGGACCTTGGGGCTGCCAAGGAACAAGGATGAAGGGGAGTTGTGCAATAATGACAGTCAAAGCAACTCAGAGGCCACTCAGTAGTAGGCCTAAGACTAATGAACAAGGGACTTTAGCATAGCTAAGGGCAAGGACAAAAGGCACTTGGATTCAGATGAAAGTACAAGAAAAACAAGCATAGGGGATTATTATATAGGAGCAGCAGGTTTATATACTAAGTAAAAGGAAGGGTTACATAAGCAGGAAGTGGAAGGTCATGAAAGATTGTGGAACATTCATAACAAAGTGTCTATGATAAGAGATAAGCAAGAGTGAATAGAAGAAAGCCAATTATTGGGCAAATGGCTATTGGAAGATAAGGGATACTGGGTATCGTAGTAATTGGCTGAGTGAGAAAGAGTGTCCAATGCATTGCTGGGAAAGGCTAAATGGTATGAAGAGACATGTGTAAAAAGGGGAAAAGAATAAATTGTAACATAGATCCAGTGTAATTAAAATGACATTATCATATATGATAATGGTATACCATGATATTTTAATGGTGGGTTGAGATCTCAATGGTTCTCCAACAATTTATATTCATAGGTGATCATAATAATGCTATTTCAACTTCCATAGTACCATAGAAATCCTATCTGAATTATTACCACTCCTTCAAGTTGACTATGCATACAATTAAGAACATGACAATGAATATTATGATTAGTATAGACCAATGATTTATGAACCATGGTTATAATTAGCATCAACATCCTGGACATTTGAATAAGTGGTAAGTGATGGCAAAAATGACTAGAACGAGCAATGGCTTACCAACCTATGAGACAGTGCCAACACCAACAGTTGTAGAATTTGGAGACACCACAAACTGTAAATAATTTGAATCAGTGTAAGTACTTGAGCATGTGTTAAACAAACCAGTGACTCACAAGAATATTGAGGTGTCAATGGACTGTTGACATTGATTTGTCCTGGACCATGGTCTGGGTATAGTGACAAAGATGTTGAGCAATGTAATAGTGAACTTGAATCTTGACAACACCTACATCAAATCTGGAATTGGGTAGTGTCAACCACACCTAGTAACTGGTATATGCACTTGAAGGCAATCCAGGAAGCACTGAGGAATGGTAATGAGAAAGAAGAAGTGGCGGGTTTGATGATGACAGCAGACAATGAGCCACCAGGTGTTACGGTTGTATTGCTGCATGCTTTGGTTTTTCTCTTTTCCTTTGCTTACTCCAACCCCGGCCCATGCTGGGAACATTATCTGTTCGTCGTATCACTGACCCAGCAGTGTCTTTACCCCACCTTCTGGCCTGATGCCATTCCTTCAGATCCTACCAGACCAGGCCCTGGACTTATCTCTTGATCTCTTAGTATGTTTCATGGACAGCTTATCTCCTCCGCCACTTCTCTCACAATAGCATCATCTTCCCATTGATTTCCACCTGACTCATACGTATTTGCCAATCTACAGTAGTTCCATCTGATTCCATCTGCTTCTACTGCTTATGTGTGTTAGAGTACTTATACCATCACTGTGTGTATAGTAGGACTCATTCTTGATCTTCACAATCTAGCGTTGTTTCTTGAACCACCCCCGGACCTCTGTTAGCCCCTATGCACTATTGAGTCGCTCTGAGAGTTCCAAGGCCTTTCCCTTGAGAACCCCCTTTATATACCTTCAACCCAACGACTGCTCTGTTGTCCATACCCTCAGATTGAACCTTGGCTACTCCCAACGTTTTGGATCTTCATTGCAGTGCTACACGTAACACCAGGTATTAATGAGTAAAATGAAATGTTTGGAAAAGAGGATGATTCAAACTCCACTTGCACAGTGGATGATTAATACCCCCCAAAATTGCATTATAATGCAACAGTGGTTATGCCAATATATTGCAATGGAGGAGATGTACTAACATACATGCAAATAAAGTATAATGGAACAACATAATGATAAAATTCAAGTAAACCTAATTTGCTTCCTTTTTCTGCTATGTGTAGTTCATCCAGCTGAAATGTTGACAGCTGGCAGTGGCAGATGTGGTATTACAGGCACCAAAGACACATGGGGCTGTGCAAGTCTGAGAACGCCCTCAAGCCCAGGATCTGACTTCAGGGCAGCATGATCTGATTTGAAAGTAGGATGAATGGACAACCAGGCAACTTCTAGCTGTAGATTAGTGTTCACAGCATTTGACATATTACCTATCAAGCTGTTCACCATTCCATTGAAAAATGTGGTGTGAATATTGACTGGAATAACCTGAATGTGCACCACCATGGCAAGAAATGGACAAAGGGATGAATTCAGATGCATGATAAAGTATAGGTCTTGGCCTTGGTACCTGAGGCTGTGGGAGCCTGGAAGGCACACTTGATGGGGCAAGCATGGGTGCTGGATGTTGGGAAAATGGTTCATGGACAGCCATTACTGTGCTGCCCATAGTTGCAGCCAAAAAAGGATTGGAATTGAAAGCAGAATGCAAGTGTGATAGCGGTTCACTGGTAAAGTTATCTCTGATCTCTGACAATAATATATCTTCCCATGAGTGGGTCTGAGTCAAAGTGCCACTGGTGTCATTTGCTGACTGATGTTACATGTAGTGTTGCAAACAAAATCTGGAGCAACAGGGGCAGCCGAGGCTCAGTTCAAGGGTTTGGTCAACAGGTCAGTTGACGGTCAAAGGTATGTGAAGGGAGTTCTCAAGGAATTGCCTTGGAACACTCAGAGCACTTCAGTAGCGTGCAGCAGCTAGTAGAAGTCTGGGGGGTGGTTCAAGAAACAACACTAGATTGCGAGTAACCATAGCATAGTACAAGAACAAGTACCTAGAGCTTGTGACAATGTAGTGAAGGGAAATATCGAAAGTAGTAAGTACTAAGATACAAGTGCTGCATAGGAAGGTGAAGGCCAAGTAGTATGTCACCCCAGGGGGTAATGTAAGATGACAGCGAAGTTATAGGAACTAGGCAACAACGAGAAGATACATACTTGAAGAAAATAGTAGGGGGTGTGGGGGGATCTTCACAAGTGTGAAAGCTAAGTAGTGTGTCAAGACAACAGAAGAAGCAGGAGGCAGCAAGGAAAAGGGGAAAAACTGTAACATTACCCCCTTCATACAATCGAGACTCAGGCTCAATCAAAATTCTAAGTTGTCAAATGATCAAGAATGGAGTCTGCAGCACAGACCATAATCCGGTGAGAGCACCCTGGATGGAGTATTCAAACCATGGAATGGTCACCAGAGGATATGAGAACAGTGGCAAGAACAAGGGCAAAGTGCCTGAGGACAAAGACGAGAGTTCTAAGGGATCAAATGGATGGATCAGCGAGAAAAGCGGATCATACGTAGAGGATGGAGGGTAGAATAGATGAGCCAAAGCAATTGGTGATCTGTGGGACAGATGGTGCAAGATTGTCAGATCAGTGGATTTCTGCGATAAGAGGCAGGGGAGGATGCGAGCAAAGAACGGCAGTTCAATGGAGTACTAGGTGTGGGGGTGATGGATAGACAGTGGCAAAGGTACTCAATGGCTGCAGGGCTTTCCAGTTTCAGGTTGTTTAGGCCTGGGGACAGATGGTTCCGACACATTGGCAGCAGCCCAGAGAGACAAAGATGAGGAAAACGAGGTCGGGCAGGGAATATCATGTTCATTTAGAGCAGAGCCTACTCAAGGTGGAGCTTGGTAAGGATACAAGTAGGGGTGTTGTTGATGAGGAGGCACATAGGCATGCCAAAGGCTGCAGGGAGGTCACTGGGAGCAGCTTGTTCATGGTATATCTGGGTGGTGGATACATCTAGGAAGAGGCATACAAGCTCCTGAGATACTTCATTGAGAATAAAGAGAGGCAAGCATTCTACAATACCAAGGAGGTGGCTGTCAGTGAGCACTGGTGTATAGAAGGTGTAAAAAGTGGATGGGCAAGTGGGCTGGGAACACAGAGCAAAGGCAAATCAGCAAGGCAAGGCAAGAGGAGTTGGAGGATGCGGAGGAGGAAGAGGACATGGCAGATTGGCATATAACAGAGGGGCATGTCTAGGACAAGCTTCGAGAGTGTTTATAAGTGTTACGATCTGCCCCTTTCTTTCCTATCTTCCCACGGACACCGTTTCCTTCTTCTCTACGATAACTCACTCCTCTTACATCGGCCGATTACTCATCACTTGCCAGTTATTGTTTCCCATCATCCAGTAGCATTTCTCCCTCTGCTTAGCCATACTTCTTCGACATTGTTCTACAATGTTCCTTTCCTATCTCAACGATAGTTTCCTTTTTCATCCTTGGTCTGTGCACTTTTCCTTCCCCTTTAAATACTGGACGCATGCACACATGTAACTTAAGCTATTTCTACTTGACAATACATCAAGTCAATCGCCTACTTTGAGTCCGTCTCGTCGTTCACCTAGCCGCTCTCCTCGACAGACCTCTTCGACTATATCCAACCACTCTCAAACCCCATTCTAGTCAGGCTTACATCTCTAGTATTCTCCATGTCCAGTCAAGCCCACACTTCTGCCAACATCGTCCACCTCGTCAAGTCTACGCTCATCCCTACCTGGGACAAGCGTAACAATAAGCAGAAAGAATGTTGGGGGCATGGCGGAGGTTAGATTCAGGTTCCTAGGTATTTTCCAACAATGGATAGCCTTTTCATGCAGTCAGGTACTTGTGGCATCCCAGAGTGCCCCTATGAGACACAATCTTGTCTACTTCGTACTCTTCTTCAGATCTGATTAGATCCAGAAGGGGTTGGGTGAAGTTGGAGCTGAAGGCGGAGGTTTCACGATAGGAAGATAGGAGAGAGGCATGGAAGACGTTGTGTATTTTCCAGGTGGGTGGTAGCTGGAGGTGGTACACTAGTGGAGATAGTACCTGATCAATTTCAAAGGGTCCCAATTGTTTGGGGGAGAGTTTCCGAGAGGGGAAGTTAATGCAGAGGTCAGAGGCCTCTAGCCAGACCTTATCTCTGACCTTCCAGGGGGAGAAGTGTCGGGTAGAGTGTTTGGTCATGATCCGACAGGTGGAATCATGGGCGGCCAGTGCTTCATCACAGGCTTTGTCAAGAAGTGTGAGACGTTTCTCCAGGGCAGGAAGGAAAGTCTTTCCAAGAGGGGGGTAAGAGTGGGGTTCATATCCAAGGAGGAGAGAGAACAGGGAGACTTTGGTGGAGCTGTGGGGCATGGAGTTGTGGTGGAATTCGGTGGTGGTGAGGAGGTCGGGTCAAGATGTGGGGTTGTTGCCGCAAAAGATCCATGTTACAATTCATTCTTTTCTCACCTTATTACACTTGTCTCTCTGTATTACTTAGCTCATCACAGCGATACGTTGGATGCTCTTTCCCTTCGGCCGGTTACTATGATACCCGTACCCCTTATCCTCCAATCACCATTTGCACACTAACTGGCCTTTTTCCATTCACCCCACTTATCTCTTATCATAGACGCTTTGTCATAAACGTTCCATCACATTCTATGACCTTCCTTCTCAGCTTATGTCATCGCCTTTTCCCCTTCATATATAAATCCGCTAACCTGGTTGGTAGCAGCTAAGAAGGGTGCAATATGTTCAACCCCAAAGAGGGAACAGAACCAGGTGGCTGGAGGAAGCACAGTAGGGCTTACAAATCCCTGATCCAGTCAAGGAATAGGCATTCCAGACAGCAGAGGAAACAATAGGCAACCAGGCTGGAGAATAGAAAGAAAAAGGGAAGCAGAGTGGGTGGAAGACTGAGGACTTCAATAGAATGACTTAGGATTGTGATGGACATTGCTGAATAAGATTCTCCCCCCCATATACCATATAGGATACAGGAATTTATAGTCTGGGCATACCCGCGACTGTAACAAGTAAAAACAAGTAAAACACTGGTACTCTGGATGGTACCTATGGATGGATATGGACTAGGAAAGCTAATACTGTGCCGGAATATGGGCGGATGAATGAATAATAACCTGCCATCAAGTCGGATGGACTGCACATTGGACTGGAAAACATAGACAGATGATCCAGAATCTGGAAATGGTGGTCCGGACAGTCTGGAAAGTAGATGGGAGTGGATGGATGAGCAGATAGGACCAGATATGGTTGGAGGGAGCGGATGGAACATCCATTGGAAAACTGATGCATGGAAAAGATGACTCGGGGTGTAAAATAGGGGTTTTCAACCACAGGGAGCGTCAGATCCCTACACCACCATTCTTGTACTTTTAGTTCTCATGCTTGTCTTTCTCGTACTTCCACCTGAATCCAAGCGCTCCTTTGTCCTGTCCCTTAGCCATGCTAAGGCCTTGTCCTACTTAAGTCCTAGACCATCTCCTGATTGATCTCTGTGTTGCTTCGACCGTCGTCGTTGCGCAACACCCCTTTGCCCCTCGTCACCTCAACGCCCTTGAGGTTCTTCAACTCCCTGCGTATCGCAACAGTCATCCGTCGCTAGGAAATCCCTAGGACACTTCGCCCTTCGCCCCTCACCCCCACTTGGTTCATCAGGTCCTTCAAGGCTATGCTAGCCCCTACCCAGGTCTATCGTAACAATCTGTAGGTAGGTCTCCACTTCCTGGTTGGTACATTCCGTTTGCCTGTCAGTTTGTGGATGGTAGGTAGTGGACAGGCGAACATCATATTTTAGGAAACAAGCTAATTCCTTGGCAAAGGCAGAGGCGAATTGTGGGCCATGATCAGAGATGATAGAGTCGTGGAGGCCGAACTGTTTGAACACGTTGTGGAAAAATAGGGAGGCAATGCCGAGAGCATCAATGGTCTTTGAACAGGGGCATAAAATTACCCCCTTTGAAAGGCCTTGGTCAACCATGACCAACAATGAGTCATAGCCCTGTGCAGGAGGAAGGTCCATGATGAGATCCATGGATAGCTGTTTAAACGGGAGCATGGTGGAGGAGGCAATGGGTGATAACGGAGAGACTGTGGGGTGAGTGTTGACCTTGGAAGATTGGCAAACAGTGCAGCCGGCAACAAAGAAGGAGAAGAAAGTAGCAAGTCCAGGCCACTGTCATATGCTGCTTTCTACAAGTCCAACTCCGGTCTCCACTCCTCAACTCCACACCAACTCCAGTGTGATTTCCCCTATCCTCTGGTCACCTGACCCTCAGACCATTTCCGTTACTCATATGTATATCCTTGTTCTCACTTACTCCATTAGTATTAGCCTCACTTCTTGTTCCTTCCGATAGACCTGTGCTTCACACAGCTCTGGTACTCTGGTATATATGTTCCCGTCTTACTCATTCCTAGTTCCGTCTTACTAATATTCATAATACTCTGGTAACCCTCTGTTTTGGCTTATGAATCCGGTGTAACTTTGGACACATATAAACTATGTACTTCACTCTGTACTTTCCTTAGTTCGAATATCAAATTAACTTCCTCCTGTCCTCCCACACTTGAGTCTCCAGACTCTCCTCTCTGACCTCCGACTCCAAGGACCACAAGTACAAGGGTGCAACATATAAGTCCTGCGCCAAGAGTCCTCACCCCTCTCCAACTCACCCCATACCCCTCAGTACCTCTGACACTCCAAAGCTCCAGACTTCCCCCCAGGAGGATCCGAGTTTAACAGCCACCAATAATCTCATTCGACGAGGGATTTGGTGCAGAAGCAGCCAGTGTGGCCAGTGGTGGAAGATTCGTGAAGGGCGTGGAGCAGGGCAGAGTGATTGGCAGGAGGGACATATAGATGACCCTTGTAATATAGATGGCCCGCATTGAAGATCCAGTTTTCAAGGGTAGAGCGAGGGAAGAGGGGGAAGCCCTCCTGGACATTGCGGATGGCTTTGAGCACAAGGGGGTCAGTCAGGGAGGAGGACTGGATGTGGCGGGCGAGGGTGAGGTCAAGGGCATTAATCACGACTGGATCAGGAACAATGGAGGCGTCGGTGTTGTCGAGGGAGGTGTTGACGAGATCTTTGCGAGATAGTGCATTGGCCGGGCCCATCTTGGTTCCAGGCAGCACATGCCAGACAATGTCGAAGTCCTGTAAAAAGAAAGACCATTGCGCCTGTTGACAGGAGAGTTTTCGAGGGTCTTTAATGTAAGACAAGTTCTTTGTTACGATAGATCCGGGGAGGGACTAGCATAGTCCTAAGAGACCTGAAGCAAGGGGGTGAAGGGGGCAAGGTGTTCTAGGGATTTCCTAGTAACATGCGTCTGTTGTGATACACAGGGAGACGAGGGGACCTCAAGGGCATTGAGGCATTTGAAGACAAAGGCAAGTGGTGTTACGCAACGACAACGGTCAAAGTAACACAGAAGCCACTCGATAGTAGGCTTAGGACTAAGAGAGGACAAGGCCTTAGCGCGGCTAAGGGACAGGACAAGGGGGCTTGGATTCCAGGTGGTAGTTTAGGAAAGACAAGTGTGGGGAACTATAGTACAGGAGCGGTCAGTTTATATACAAGGGGAAAAGAGGATGACATAAGTGGGGATAGAAGGTCATAGAATGTTATGGAACATTCATGACGAAGCGTCTGTAATAAGAGATAAGTGAAGGTGAATGGAAGAAAGCCAGTTAGCATGCGAATGGCTATTGGAGGATAGGGAATACGGGTATGGTAGTAACCGGCTGAAGGAAATGAGCATCCAATGCATCACTGGAATGGACTAGGAAATACAAGGACGACAAGCGTAACAAGGAAAGAAAAAGAAAAGAACGAATTGTAACATTCTTGTGGTTGGTGAGGATGGTAATCGGATGGGCGGTACCTTGCAAATACTGGTGCCACTCCATGAGGGTGAGAATAATGGCTAGAAGTTCTCAGTCATAAATGTCATAGTTATGCTCCACAGAGCCAAAGATACAGGAGAAGTATGCACAGGAGTGTGGGTCACTGTTGACATCTCATTGCATGAGGACAGCACCAGTGGCAATGAGGGAGGTGTCAGACATGATAGAGAATGGTTTGGCAACATCAGGAATGAGTAGAACAGGGGCAAAGGAGAAAATCTGTTTCAGTTGGTCAAATGCTCATTGTTGGAAGCCAGTCCAGGCCCATGGTTCGTTCTTTCAAGTGAGGAGATTAAGGGGGGCGACTATGTTGGAGAAATCAGGTATAAACTTCCAGTAAAAGTTGGCAAAGCCCATGAACGAACGGACTGCCTTGATGGAGGAAGGGGGCTTCCAATCCTGGATAGCCTTTAGCTTGATGAG